>QVTG01000007.1:99332-147169 GCA_013305925.1 Geotrichum reessii
TGTCTTCTTTGTATATCTTTGTTATTATTATTTTAATTATGTAACTATGTGATGTACGGACAATAAACAGATTTTCTGTTTAAGCTGAAAGCTTGTGAATTTGAATTCAATGTCTTCTTTATATATCTTTGCTATCATTATTTTAATTATGTACAACTACTAGTTTTACAGAACTGACATCAGGCTTGTTTCGTGAGTGTATTGATACTAATTACCATTTTAAAATCTTTTTTTTGTGCAAGAAAAGCAGTTATTTATGAGAATGCCTATTAAGCCAGGAACGCTTGCAAGGATCTCAAGTACCCTCTACATTCTGTAGAACGTACCCCTTTTTTAAAGAAAAAAAAATAGTTTTCTTCAAAACATGAGCTGAGAGTCCTACCTGATACTAAAAGGGGGATTTTTAGAGCGGTTGTCAAGTTTTATAGATTTATTATCACAATTTCTTTACTGATGGCTTGCTTGATTGAAGCAGCTTGTTGAAGTTTTACAGTGTGCCACTCCCTGGTATTGATATACAAAGTGTTATCCTAGTTTCTTTTTTTTTCAATACTTGGACTAGTTCAAGAAGAATTTGGCACCATCAAATAACAGAGCCATCAAAGCGTTCTGACAACTCTATTCTCAAAGTCTCATGGAGACAGATGTTTTTTTTCATTTTAGTGTCATTTTTGTATACTTTTGGTAACGATTTATCTTTTTTTTTTTTTTTTTTTTTTGAAAAAAAAAATACAAGACATACAAACTCGATCCAAATCTTAGTACCTGGAATCAAAAATAAATCTTTTGAATAAACTGTTTTGTATTATGACGAAATTGAGTTACTCTTTATTATAACTTGATTGTACAAATATTATTACATAGCCACAACAGACGCCTACTCACGCGTCAGCGTTAACAGGGTGAGTAGTGGGATCCCAACCAGTGACACCATTTTCATTCTTGTCCCCAAGACTTTCAAAATCTTTGGCAGAAAGTTCAAAATCATCAATATTAATATTATCTTTAATTCGTTGGGCATGCACAGACTTGGGCAAGGTAACAAAGCCAGCCTGAATAGACCACTTGATTAAAATCTGGGCTGGGGACTTGTTGTAACGCTTTGCATACTCAATTAGCTGTTCATCATCAAGACGCTGGCCTCTTGTCAAAGGCGAATACGCCTCAGGTACAATTCCTTTTTCCCTTAAATATTTGACAAGTTCAGTTCTTTGAAGCCAAGGGTGTAACTCAATTTGGTTAACAGCAGGCTTGATTTCTAGACCTTCCCAATTCAAAAGCTCTTCAATGTGAGGGATACCATAATTGGAAATTCCAATCGACTTGATCTTGCCTGCTTTGACAGCTTCCTGAAGAGCCTTCCAGGTACCCAATCTTTTAGTGGTGTTGGAGAGCGGCGAATGAACAAGAACCAAATCAATGTATTTCAAATTTCTGTCTTTTTGATTTTCTTTAGACTCACCAGAAAGTTTGTCAAGAGCTTCTTCAATTGCAGTTGTGGTTTTTTCGTAGCCATGATCAGTGTTCCATATTTTAGTGGTATAGAAGATTTCTTCACGCTTTACCGTATTACCAGGCTTCTCCAAAAACCTCAAAATACCCTCCACAGTATTTCTTTCGTTTTTGTAGATTTTTGCAGTATCAACATGCCTGTAACCAAATTCCAGAGCGCTGAAAACAGCATCAGCGGCTTCAGAGGCTTCGGTTTTAAAAACTCCAAGGCCGATTCTGGGAATCTCATAACCTGAGTTGAGTTTGACGGGGGTGTTGGTTTTGTAAGACATTGCAATATTGAGTACAAATTGGTTAAGGGTGAAAACTAAATTAAGATTCTGAATATAAAATAAAAAAAAATAAAAATTTACGTTTGAGAATTGATCAAGAGGTATTTATATTTTTTTTTGGTTGTTGTTGTTGTTGATAGCAACCAAAAATGCCATCATCAGCTTTTTAATTGATGGAATTTTGTTTAGAAATCAAATCATGCACGGCTGTACCACTCAACTGAACATTGTTTGAACATTGTTCAGTAAAAAATCTGCTTACTACACATTGAACAACCAGAAGAAAAAAAAAATAGATCGATAATAATGAAAGATTTTTAACCATTTTCAATTATTAAATCAAGATTATTTTTTTTTTATGTTAGTGGTAATTTTTTCCCGAAAACTCCATCTTACATGGTCTTTTTTGGAAAAATCACAAAATTGAGGGCATTTGGGTGACACTTGATCTATGAAACTGGGACTGATGTACAAGGTACTCTCTCTTTTATTAGTGACCATAACATATTATATTATGAGTCTACCTTGACAGCACGTATTTCATCAAAAATATTATTAAATGGCACGTTTTATCCATATATTTTAAGTAGGTGTTGGTAATTTATCAAAATGTATGTGCCTTTTATACTCCCAATTTTGGCAGTTTCAATTTTCAAAGCTTAAGCAAAGATAGTATTAGGGTTTCTAAAATGCCAGCGTATGTTTCAAAAAAAAAAATAAAAATAAGACATGCAATTTAGACTATGTGTTAATAGCATCATTCAGACAAAATGAATTCAAATTCAGCATTTTTCTCAATTCAATTAAAATTGATATAATTTATTTAAATAAGATATATCTATATATTTAATTTTCAATAAAAAAAATACTTTATAGCTAGAACTTGAAATTTTTCTCGAGCTTGGTTTCCACGACTCTGAAAGTGAAATCAGGTGTCTTTCTCGAAACTTGAACAATTTTTATTTGCTAACAAGTTCT
The DNA here is from genome assembly GCA_013305925.1 of Geotrichum reessii. Lineage (NCBI taxonomy): Eukaryota > Fungi > Ascomycota > Dipodascomycetes > Dipodascales > Dipodascaceae > Geotrichum > Geotrichum reessii. The sequence goes on from QVTG01000007.1 coordinate 102,095, forward strand.
TGAAAATCAACATAAATTCGCAGGCAGCAAGTTCATATGAACGTATTTATATATATAATAAATGCATTAATTTTGATATTTTATTTTAACAAAAACTGTTCCTATATCAATAAATATCAAATTTCTTCTTGTTAGATTTTTGTTTTCTTCACTATTTTTTTTTTTTTTTTCATCCCAACTATAATTCACCAGTGAGTACCGCCTCAGTTACGTAATTGATGTAGTCTCTCTTTGAGGTTAGCTTAACACCAAACTTAGCCTCCAATGATTGGCGAATAGATTTCTTGGTAACCGTCATGAGATCCGCAGTCCGCAGAATTTCTTTGATTTCAGCTGTGATAACCTCATCTGATGGAATGGCAGTAGCCATCTCATACGATTCGCCGCCGACACCACCAATTCTACTTGGTGCTCGCGAGTCATACGGAAGTGAATAAACAGATTTAGCAAGCACGTTCTGTGATGGAGTATAGGACTGGCCAGCGATACTCTCAGCATCAGCAAGAGTACTCGTAGCACCACCTTTAGCCACTTCATTGTGGTAATGATTCCAAGCCTCGCTTTGGTACTCAGCCCATCTCTGCAAAGGAATTTCAGAAGGATCAAATTTGCCCTCAGTGGTGACAACAATCTTCTTACCCTTTTCACCCATGACAACACGAGTGTTACCCCAAGAGAAATCATCCATGTGCCAGAAAGAGTACAGGGGAACAGCAAGTGAAAAAATGGGCAGACCAATGATGTAGAAAATCATCCAACCAATCATTTCCCACTTTCTTCTTACCAAAAAGATCAAAGCCTGTAGACCGTAAACGGCAGCTAGCAAAATAATAGAAGTGACAGGGATGTTATCAGGTGATGATCCAATAAGGTAAAACAAATACACAAGGTAGCCAAGAGTGACAGGCTGCACAATGGTCGATAACAAATCAAGCATGACAACAAATCTCATACTAAAACAGCAGAAACCGCAGAGCTGGGACAGAGGAATCAGTTCAAATAGATTATGAACTGTGGAGTTAATCCATCTACGACGCTGTGACAAGAAAACACTCCAGGTATCAGGCGCGACTGTCCAGGCTTCAGCAACTCTTAAAAACTTTGTCTTGTAGTTGGAGTTGTGTTTAAGCAAAAGAGTAGTCAGATAACGATCCTCACCAAGATGTAATAGATTTTTCATGTGTAATGTATCAACTCGGTTCTCCGCATAATCACGAACAATGGGATGAGAAACAAACACAGGCTTACCACTTCCAGTCTGATAAATTCGGTACATAGAGAAACAACCGGGCAAACAAGTGACGGAGCCAAATAAACTTTCAAATGCCTTGGCGAGGTTATGAGAAATGTAGTACTCGTAAACCTGCATCATGGTAATAATAGATGATCTGGCATTGGACAAACCAGTCTCGCCACACAAAGCTTGGATCTTGTTGTTATTGTTCAGAGCTGCAACCATCTGAGAAGCACACTCTTGACTAACCATAGTATCAGCATCAACTTGCAACAAGTATTCGTAGTAAGCAGGATTGACACCAATCACATTTTGAATCTGATGGTAGAGTTCAAGTTCCATAGGAGACATTGGCAAGTTGTAATGAACACGGTTCAGGAAGCGCATAAGAAGCATCTGAGAATCACGCTTACCTCTGTTACCAGGCTTATTGATTTCAGTAGGTTTACCAACCTTAACCAGGACGATGTACGGAACAATATGACCTTGAACCTCATACAGACCAGAGTAGACCTTACCCATATTGTGTTGCTGTTGACCCTCACCAAGACCTTCAACAGAAAGGGCAGGAGGATTAACATCTCTGGAGGAGCCAAGAATATCGAGCACGATACGAGGAGTGGGACGATCGTTACCAGCACCAACAATCATACCATCACAAATAACAATCAACAGTTTGCGTTTGTCATCGTACTTAGTTCTGGCCAATGAGTCAATAGCACGACGCAGAGATTCTTCATCTTCTGTGTATGCAGGAACTTGCAACATGATAAAGTTGTCAAGATCTTCAGGGTAAGTCTTTTTACCAAACTGCAGAGCAGCTACGAACTTGAATAACATGACCGTAACCAAAAAAATTGAGATAGCCAAAAGAAAGTATCGAGCAAACACGCATCTAACAGAATCTCTTGTATCGACTTTACCAATCATGAAAACATTGTCGAGACATCTGTTCATTCTATTGCGTTCATCAATATCCATAGGAAGCGACTTGACTCTATTGGTAATATCTTGACCATTGAATGATTGGAACAAACTCATTAGTCCTGTATCCATAAATTGGCGATTGACATTACTAGGTAGATCTTTACCTATTGGAACGCGAATTGACACATCACCAGCAATATACGAGGTGACATCGTACAAGTAGCCATTGATAGAAGCGACAGTTCTCTTCTTGTCAGAGACCATTTCCTTGATGTGTTTCCTATTGTAACCCATGTATGACTTCTTATAATTAGACTTGAGAAACATCATTTGCTCAAGATACCAATCAGGGCGAGAGTCATTTAAAAAATATCTAAAATCATGATACTGAGCGTTGGTATCAGAATAATTAAAAGCAGAGCCATAAACTAGTGCAGGATCAATAGATCCATTGGTACCTTCACAGACAGCAGAAAGTTGAATGGGGAAAAGTTCAGACATATCGCCACCACCATATTCAAGAATACTCTTTGTGGGGACAACTGAAGGAAAATGTCCAGGAGCAAATTTTGATAAATCAAAAATATGACCTCTAATAGCACCATATGTCTTATCTGGATTGCTGTTAAACGAATAACCTGATATTTCTTCAGGAGAAAGAACATTCTGATGGGGACACACAAGGATTGGAAAACCAACAAGGAATAGAATAACAGCAGCACAACTTAACCAAATCAAAAAATTGATTGCTACTTTTTCTCTCCAAGCAATCCGAATATCCTTTCTCGGCATTTTTCCAAGGAATTTAATAAAAAAGTCTGGAATCCACCAAGTAAGGAGCCATACAATGGACATCCAAATCCTTCTAGATCTAGTGACCTTTATGATATCAACCTGGTCTTCGTCACCTTCACCAACATCCTTGGCATGAATAAAAGCTTCCTTAGATACTGACTTGGAGTCGTTAAAACGAAACATGTCACCACCAGTGGCATTAAGAGACTTGTTATCGGCATCGTAAAAGTAGCCGTCACCCTCACCATAAGGCACATATGGATTACCAGCATCATAACGTTGATTAGCATTTTCAACAAAGCTCATATCGGGATCCACAAGTTGAAGCCAAGCATTTTCTGAAAGGAAAACACCTGAAAGACCGTACCGTGCATCGCGCTCTGACCAACCTCGGCTTTGAATTAATCGAATAGTTTGATCTCTTTCACTTGTGCCAGGATCTTCAATAGCACCATCAGCATGTGAGTAGCGAATAAATTGGTTAAATGGTAGGAACACAGAAAAGTCCGTTTTCTTAACCCGTTGTGCAATTTCAGGAATTCCAAAGGCTTTAATTTGTTGACGAACACAGCGAGCATCAATGTTCTTGGCTTGACGACGGTCATTAGGCTTTAAACACAAGATAAAATATGGGTTCGCACCTTCGAATGAGTCAATGAGATTGTCAATAGCCGTGACGAACTGACCGCATGCGTTGCTCTTAGAAGAAAGCTTCTTTTTTTTGTGAGGTTTGTCGACAGTGTTGTTTCGACGGACTGTTGATGGTGCTCTTAAAGGCTTTGAAGACAAATGAGCGCGAACGACATCTGAGCCGTATTTGGAGTCAACTACAGCAGCAGAGCTGAAAACAGCTTGTAAAAAGTCAGAAGAAGAAGAAGAGGTGAATAAATTAATAATATCACCGGAAATAACATCAGAATTAGATACCAAAAATCCCTCTTCCACCATGTATTCAACTTCACCAGAGAAGTGGCGGACCGTGAAAGAACGGTTGGATGAAACAGCGTCAAGAGAAGGATTTTTATCGTATCTCTTGCGGAAAGTTTCCATAAGTGCATGATCATCTTTTTGGCGTCTAGAATAGTCATCAATGACTGAAAGAGCGCCTAAAGAATGTCGGAAAAGAGTTCTCACAGTGTCAGAGTTGTCAAAATATTCCGACACAGGAACAGTGACCTCTTCAGAAAGAAACTTTTCAACGGGGAATTCATAATATGACTTGAGTAGGTAATTGTATAGAATTTCATTGGCAGAATTGTGCAAAAGTTTGTCGATTGTGGGGACAGAAGTTGACGTGGTGAAGCCGGGGAAGTCAACGACTGAGATAGTATTGTCAACAAGGGTCTGAAGACCTGTAGTCGAAGTAATATTTCTATCCTGTGAAAGAGAAGAGTTAATTTGTTCCATGATCCACATGAAAAGCATAGTGTAAAGTGCTCTGGCGAGTTCATCGGCGTTTTCACGAGCACCTTTCTGATCTAGGACTAGGGTTACACGATCGTTTTTGATGTAGACTGTTTTATAGCTTAATGCATTTTCAAGAAGGTTGGATCTAACACCAAGAAAGCTAGCAATATACTCAAGAGTCTCGACGTTATCGACAAGTGCCGAAGGGCCCGAGGTACCATCTGAGCCTGTTGATCTGAAGGTCAATTGACCAATGTGAATGATGGCGGCCAAAACCTGGCAAATATTTGCGATATCAGCACGAGAAAATTCTAAAGCCTTCAGTGATGCTTTGAGCTGTGAAAACTTTTGCTTGTCGTCGATGGGAATCCTTAATTGCGCATGGTGGCCAAGATACTTGTATTTGGCAGAATGCAAATCATCAAGTGCTAAATGCTCACGTTCAGAATCAGCAACACCTGAGATCAGATAGTAAAAAACGTGAAAATTTCGTTCAGCAGTAGGAACTTTAGTGATACGCGAGCGCTCCAAACGGTAATCAAGAATGTTTGCGCCAATAAGCGTGGCATCAGACCCATACTGCAATTCGAGAACGTGGCCTGCCCGTGAAGACTTGAGAGAAGTCATAGATTTAGTCGTTGTGAAAGCTGAAAAAACAGTATCAGCATGCTTAATTTTAGTAGACAGAGGATTGTTTGAAAGAGCTGTGTCATAAAAGTTAGAATATTCAATGAAATCAATAATGAAAAAAAAAAAAAATAATTGCTATTTCATACTTAGTAAATGAGACACCAAAAAGTCTCTGAACTCGGTTTTACCAGAGCCGGTTTCTCCAAGAAAGATAGCAACTTGATTTTCGCCACGTTTGACAAGACGGTTGTAGATTCTAGCAGAAAGATCTCTAAAAACGAGTTCCTGATTAATGTCGACAGGTTCGTTTGTGTTCAGTGCAACGAGGGTGCCAGTAGAGATGGTGATGTAGGGCATACCCTGAAGAAAGCGGGAAGCAACATGGGAAGTAATATTATGATCAGTGAGAGACGAGACGGGGAGAAGGGTGATGTCGCCGGTGAGCGACTGTGTTTGCATCCCCATAGTGGCTTAGTGAGCGTAGGAGGGTGTAGGTAGTGAGTGCTAAAGAAAGAGTTGATGAAGGGGGGGAAAAAATAAAGAAAAAAAAAAGTTGAAGGAGAATCAATCAAAAGGTCTCAAAACAATACAGTGATTGTGTGTTTATGTGTAATGAGAACAGTTATAATATTTACGTTGACAAAAATGAAAAAAAAAAATAAAAAATAACAACAACAATGAAACCTTGATGATAATAAAGTAACTTTATATTAGTAATACATTAGTTAAATAAACTAATGCTGCTTAGTTAGCAATCTGGCCAGCAAAGTTAAAAAAACTAAAAATAAAGCAAAAGCCGGGTAATTGTAGCTGAGTCATAGCTGACACATGAATATCACTAAAAATAGGGTCCACACCAATTGCGTTAATTTAAAAAAATACATTAATGTTACCTTACTTGTGGGATCAACTCTAATGGTAGTGTACAAAGTTTCGGTATTATTATTATAAGGGTTAAATTAAAGAGAGATATAAACTGTGCTAGAAAAGTTTTCACATTCATTTATATGATTGCTTTATTTTCAAAAAAAAAATTTTTGTTCATGTACGTGGCTGTTTAAACATGTTTTATTATATGTGGGCTCGAAATAAATTTCAATACGTTTCTCCTGTATTCGAGATTTAATGGATTCAAGTTCTAGATAAGGGGGTCATAACTTCGTGTGTGGTATGTAGAATATTTATGCCCAAAGCCCATGGGACATGACGCGTAACGACATGCAAAGGTTGCAGATTTTGCAGTGTTACAGGAATATTAAAAAAAAAAAAATTGCTGTCATCAAGTCTTAAGAGTGAATATCCGCACCTACTGATACATACAAAAAAAAAGTTAATAACGAACGCCAATCTGCTTTCATAAAACTACCATATTTTAATCCACTAATTTTTTTTTTTTTTTCAAAGACTCTTGATTTTTGTGTATTAGCATTTTTTTTTTTTCAATAATAAATCGGATTTACTCCATCAAATCTTGTAAATGTTTCAGATTTTTTGAAAAAAAATACAATTTTTTCAGGGCCACTTGGCTTTCTCAACCGCCATTAGGAGGTCCGCAATGTTCCCTGTTTTGCTTAGTTTTTGGAAACGTTGCTATTTATGGAACTATTCAATACGGTAAAATAAAAACAACGAGAGTTTTTTTATGTGTGTAATTGCCCCCTTTTTCCTCGTGTTATTCTAACCATGTTTGGGCTAAACTGATCCCACCAAAACCACTCAAACGTTTAGGGTGGTGAAAAACAAAAAAAAAAAAAAAAAAAATTTGATAAAAAAATTAAAATACTAAATAACTTATTAAATAAGTTATTAAATTATTAAATAGATAAAATTCTGAAAATAGAAATTTTTATCACTGGAGCAAATCTAGTAATCTACGGAACTCCTAAACTCAAGTATTCTCTCCTCCATCATTTTCTCTGGGTCTCGTTTTTTTTTTTTTTTCTTTTCAAACTCTTTCAGATCATCTTTTTTTTTAATTTTTTTTTTTTTTAAAAATCATTTTCTCTTTCATCCATCTACCTCTTCACGGCACTGTTCTACCACCACAATGGACGCGCCTCCTCTTACCTCTTCTCCGGTGGCCATTTCTGCTTCATCCTTAATTGCGACGTTGCACCAAACCTTTTCGCAGTCTCAATATAGATCTCTCAGACTCGATTCTTCTTCTATTATCGTTATTAGCCCTAATATTGACGAACCCTTTGTTCAAGGCATTTGGGATCATGCATATAGGCGTTCAGAAGACCAGACTATCATTGTTTTGTAAGTATATACATTTTTTCATTTCATTTATTTTATTTTCTTTTCATAATTCGACTCTTTTTGATTTGATTTATTGCTTCATGATATTTTGATACATCTATTTTCAATACTATGTTGCAATCTATAACAAGCTTTATGATACTAACCTATCTTGTTCTTTTACTTTAGTCCTACCCATGATGCAGCTTCAACATCGTTTTTCTCAACTGTTTCAAATTTTCCGCAAGTAAATCCAGCTGTTCTTCAGGCCCTCAACGTTCTTACGCCTTTTTTCACTGCGCTTACCCCCGAAAACCTTTCCACCCGTTTTCACAACGGTATTGCTGTCAACTTCTCTCTAAACGCCGCGGGCCAGTCCGTCTCAACCCGCATTTCTATTAGCCAGGATCCCATTTACTCATTTAACCAACTTCTTAAGCTGCCTGCAGCCCCATCGAATAGAGCGTTTGATGTGTTTTATCACTTACTACTATCTCAAGCTGATCAGCATGGTGCTTACCTTTCACTAAAAAGTGATCCATCTGAGTATACACTTCTTGCTAAATCTAAATCATACACTCTACCTGACTGGGTACTTTTTTCCGACGACTATGCTCTTGCTAAAGACTGGAGCGATGCGCTTCGTCAGTGTAACATTAAGGGCTCAACTCTGCGTGGCATTCTCTCGACTCTTTCAGGTATTTTGCTTCTCGGTAACTCCGACAACTCATCTGATGTCGCTGAAGGTGCTTCGCTTATTGGAATTGATCCCACAACATTTAAACGTCACTCTATCGACCAGCTCATCACATCATGCTACGCTTCTCTTGTAGAAAGTGTTGTCGCTGAGCTTAATAGATTCCTTTCCACATTTGACATCCCCGTCACACAACCAGAAGATGACCCGAACGAGATTGTTTCGGTCGTATCAGTTGTCGAGGCCAATCAAAACACTCATCGTCAGGCTGTTCTTGACAACATTTTCAATGATACTGCTGGCATAAATGCAGAACTTAGAGAGGATACAGTCAAGGTTAATAAGACACCTGTGTCAGTTTCTAAGGTTATTGAAAAAATCCCAAAACCCGTGCTGCCTTCTTTGATTCCTAACTTCCGGTCATTACTGAACCCGTCTATGGCTTATCTGGGTGCACAGCCTTCAGATTTGGAATACATTGATCTCAAGACTTTGGTTTCTGCAAGCCGCGTTTGGAACATTCTCAATTTTACCCCCTGTTCTGATGCAGTTGGGTTATCTAACGACTCCTGGTCCAGTCAAATCATTTCAGCTCAAATCCGAAGTATGCTCATTACAGAATGGGTTACTAAGCGTCGCAGTATTGACTTTACTGCCGATTTTGACTTTTACGAGTTTTTAGAAAAATATCCAGCAATTCTCCCTCCCGATGTTGGAGTTTTCAATCTTGCTGAGTGGGCTCGTAATGAAAAGCAGTGGCAGTTGACAGACTTTTATTGTGGCTCTGCTAGAATTTGGCTTTCTGAATCTGTTTGGAGAGATTTAGAGATTGGTCTTGACAACGTCAAGGACGGTGTTTCCATTTTCAATCCTATCGATAGTCAATATGATGTGAACCAGAGCTATGGTGGTTACAATTCGCGTGCTGGAACTCCTATGAATACTTCACACCAAGTTCCCCCACCACCACCACCACAACAACAACAGCAACAACGATCGCAGCAACAGCAACAACAACAGCAACAAGAGTTGCAGCCACAAACGCAGCAACAGCATTTACCTAATCAGAATCAATATGAACAGTATAATCAGGGTAAAGAAAACGATACTCTTCTTTCCGATGATGATGATGATGAATTTGAGAGTACTGAATACTATGCCAACACTTTTAAAGAAGATATTGAAAAAGAGGCCGCTGGAAAAAAGATTGAAGTAGTCCCAATGACATCTGAGCGCAAAGCTTGGGTTTTTACCGTCTGGCTTTTTACCTTCTGGATTCCTAGTCCCTTCTTACGTTATCTTGGTGGCATGAAACGCCCAGATGTTCGTATGGCTTGGCGTGAAAAACTTGTCTTATTTGCTTTTATTGCACTTCTTAACTGTGCTATTATCTTTTATATGATATTCCTTGGTAAAATTATCTGCCCTGACTTTAACAAAGTATGGGACCTTAACGAGGTGTCTGAGCATAATCTTGAAACAAATTATTTTGTTGCCGTTCATGGCAAGGTATACGACTTGACTAAATTTCATCGTCTTCAGCACTCTGATACAGTTATCCTTACTACCACTGAGACAATGATGCAATTTGCTGGTAAGGATTTGTCTGATTATTTTATTCCTCCTCTCACAGTTGCTTGTGATGGCTTGGTTGATGATGAATCTCTCAAGATGACTCTTAATGCTTCGCTTGACTACCCTGAAGCCGATCACACCAGTGGCTCTTACTTTGTCACAACGCCAACGACTGCTCTTCATAACTACAGCTGGTACGACAGCATTTTTGTCCCTAAAATGAAGGAGTTTTACAAAGGTGACCTTGTGATTAAGACAACTGAAATTAAAAAGCAAGCCACCTCTTCAGGGCGCCCCTGGGTAATCATTAACAACAAAGTATACGATTTGACAAACTATGTTCATACTATAGACCTTTACCCTTCGAGTTACTCTTCCGTATATGCAAAATATTCGTTTCTAGATTCTGAGCTATACGATTTGTTCCAGGCAAACCCAGGCCAGGATATTACAGAGGAAGTCAATCAACTAGGTTGGGACCGACAAACTAGATTACGCAATATGAACTGTTTAAATAATGTCTTTTTAGCTGGTACTCCTGACTTCCGATACTCAAACAGATGTCAGCTTTCTAATATTATCTTGCTGTCGCTCGCTGTCGCCCTTTCTTCAGTAACGCTCATTAAGTTTATTGCTTCACTCCAGTTTGGCGGTAAACCTAACCCAGCTCTTCAGGACAAGTTTGTCATTTGCCAAGTTCCTTGTTATACCGAAGACGAGATCGCCATTCGTAAAGCCGTCGACTCTCTTACAGCTCTCAGGTATGATAACCGGAGAAAACTCATTGTTGTTATCTGTGATGGTATGGTTGTTGGTGGCGGTAATGACAAGCCGACCCCACGTATTGTTCTTGACATCTTTGGCGTAGACCCTAAAATTGATCCCACGCCAATGGCATTCAAGAGTGTTGGTGAAGGTAGCGCGCAGCTAAATTACGGTAAAGTTTACTCTGGTCTCTATGAGTATGAAGGTGATGTCGTACCGTTCCTGGTCGTTGTCAAGGTCGGCAAGCCCACCGAAACATCTAAGCCTGGTAACAGAGGTAAGCGTGACTCCCAGATTTTGCTCATGAACTTTTTGAACCGCGTTCATTATCAACGTCCTATGTGTCCTCTTGAGCTCGAAATGTTTCACCACATCAACAATGTCATTGGTATTGATCCTGAGCTTTATGAGTATTTGTTCATGGTCGATGCAGATACATCTGTTGCTACTGACTCTCTGAATCGTCTCGTTGCTGCTTGTAACAAAGATAGCAAGATTGCCGGTATCTGTGGTGAAACCTCACTCCAGAATGAAGAGAAGTCCATTGCTACCATGATTCAGGTCTACGAGTACTACATTTCTCATCATTTGACTAAAGCCTTTGAAAGTATTTTCGGTTCAGTTACCTGTTTGCCTGGTTGTTTTTCTATGTACAGACTTAGAACTTCTAAAAAGGCCAAGCCCTTGATTATTTCTGATAGCATTATTCGGGACTACTCCGTTGGTGCAGTTGACACTCTCCACAAAAAGAACCTGTTTTCACTTGGTGAGGATCGTTATCTTACTACGCTTATGTCTAGATACTTTTCTAAAATGAAGTACACTTTTATTCCTGATGCACATGCTTACACTGAAGCCCCGGATGAGTTTTCTGTTTTGCTGTCTCAGAGAAGAAGATGGATTAACTCGACTGTGCACAATCTTGTTGAACTGATTAAACTAGATAACATGTGTGGCTTTTGCTGTTTGAGTATGAGAATGGTTGTTTTTATTGATCTCGTTGGTACTATCATGCTTCCTTCAGTTTGTGTCTACCTCGGTTACTTAATTTACGTTATTGCATCAAAGTCAGCTCCATTTCCTCTTATTTCCGTTATCATGATTGCGGTAGTCTACGGTCTGCAAGCTTTGGTTTTCTTACTTCGCAAACAGTGGCAGCACATTGCTTGGATGCTCATTTACGTTGCTGCTTATCCTATCCACTCATTTCTTCTGCCTATTTACTCTTTCTGGAACATGGATAACTTCAGTTGGGGTAACACACGTATTGTTGTGGGTGACAAAAACGGCAAACAGATTGTTGCAGTTGAACAAGAGGACACATTTGACGAAGCAAGCGTTCCTTTGGAGACATGGAAATCATTTGCCGACCGCAACGGTCTTGAAGGCGCGGAGCGCCAGATTGTATTTGACGATTATCATGGAAAAATGACGAACGTTAACGGCGTGTTTGGCGAGGAAATGCAAGAATGGAACAATATCAAGCCACGCGGTCACATGAATGCGATGTACGCAGAGGATGGATCCAAGTTCATGTCTGGTGCTAGCATTGCGGCTGGCAATCAGTCGGTCTACTCTGTATCACCCGGTATGTCACATTTTGCACAGTTTAGCCAGGGTGGTCCGCCCAGCCGACTCATGAGCATGGGCGCAGAGACAATGATGACTGCAGGCGTTGTCGCTGCACCACCCCCTCCTGCGACAGTAACACCCGAGCAGGAGAAGAACATTAAAAGCACAATTGCACGTGTTCTACGGGAAGAAGATCTTGAGACAACAACCAAGCGCCAGCTCAGAGAACGTGTCGAAGACATTGTTGGTATGAACTTTTATGGATCTGGTATTGTTGGTAAGGTCGATGAATGGATTGACGAAGAGCTGGAAAAGATTGACGACGAGGATGAAGAATAGTTGTGCTATCATTATTATTATTATTATTATTATTATTATTATTATTATTATTATTATTATTATTATATTATATATATACATATTTTTTTACCATTATCATTATCATTACTATTATCATTAAACGGTCGCTCGAAGCGTATGTTACATCCATCTATTTAAGATAAAGAAAAAAAAGTATAAGAATATCATTGTACCGTGACAAATTAAAATTGTTAGGTGTTTGAAATAATCGTAGATTAATTATTTTTCAATTAAAAAAAAAAAAAAAAAGAGATGAGATGTTCATGTAAAAAACCTCCGAGTGCTAGTTGAGTCTTGTATATACAACACTATAGGCACGTGTGCATTGTTCTCTAAGCGGTATTAAATTATTAAACCGACCAACAATTTTTTTTTTTGTCAATTTTGATTTTTCTTTTTTTTTTTTTTTTTTTTTTTGATTAAAACGAAAAACAGCGTATTTTTCATATGTAATTTCGAAGGTTTTGTTTAAAACCTGTGTGTTGATATAATATTTGATTTCATTGATCGGTTTGTAGAGATTTGAATCGATATTTTTTTCTCATTTTTGGATTTTTTTTTTTTCTCTTTTTTTTTTATTTTTTTTTTTTTACTCTTACGACTCCTACCAAAACCTTAACCTACATTGATGATATTACGACAGATCCAACGCACATACATCACTACCAAAAATGAAAAGTTGATCGAGCATTTGGGCAAAGTGTTTGAGCAGTAAGTTTTTATTTATTCATTTATTTATTATAAAATCTAAATATTTTTTTTTTTTTTTTTTTTTTTTTTTTGGTAGCGTCCAAAAAACAGGCTCGACTCAAGATTTACCCAAACTCTTGGGCACAGGCAACTCAGAAACAGAGAAAGACTGGTGCGATCTATTCCAGGCTCTTAAAGACAGTCCGGAACTTATTTACGAGCGTGATAGTAGACGCAAACCTGCTGTTAGTATAAACACTGATAAACAATAAAAAAAAATAAATAAAAAAAAGTGATAATAGTTAATATATAGTGGTACATATAAAAGAAACAAAAACCCATTAGACACTTTATATAATCATTAAGCAACAAAAAATTAAAACAAGAACGAATCGTTAGAATCATATAGCATGATACAAGACCTATTTCCCTTTTACAAGAAGTAATCGCTTCTTTTGGGTTTTGCGTTGATCTGCTCAGTATCGGTGTCGACAGCGTTGAAAATGGAAAACTTGGGAGATAGGTCGTCTTCAATCTGCATAACACTGGCGACATTGCCGCATCTATAACAGTAGTTTGGCGCAGACCATACAGTAACAACGTCCTTTTCTTTGAAATGGTACTTGAATCCCTCCATAACCAACTGATGCGCCCGCGCAATGAGGGACAGGCCGTTGAGATGATTGAACTCGCGCGCCACCTTCGATCCAAAAATCCAGCCGGCGCCACGAGGCGACACGGCCCAGTTCTCAACATCGTCGGGATCACTCCAAACCAGGTCACAAAAGCCACCTTCATGGGGGATCTCCTGTGCCCGTGACAACACACGGATCTGATCAAGCATGCGAATCTCAGGACTTAAACCGCCATGAACGCACAAGATCTTGCCGTCAATTATGGCCGCTAGCGTCAGAAAGTCAAACACCTGGCAGCAGTACTTCCAGACTGTTGTGCTGCCGTACTTGTTTAGGCACTCCTCGTAAAATCCGTAAACTTGCGTGATTTGCCTACTTTCGTGGTTGCCTCTCACCAGTGTCAGTCGGTGTGGGTACTTGGCTTTCAGACACATCAACAGGGTGAACGTCTCAAGACTGTAGTATCCTCTGTCCACAAAGTCGCCCAAAAACACGTAATTGACCTCGTCAGGCATGCCACCGGCAACGCGAAATAGCTCTAAAAGATCGTGAAACTGGCCATGAATATCACCACACACCGTGACGGGAGACTGCACAGGTTGAATATTAGATTCCTCCATTAGCAACTCTTTAACCTTCTCGCATAATATTTTCATGTCATGCTCAGGTAGGTACTGGCTTTTTAGAACCTCCTCTAACCATACATCGGGGCCTCTTTCTGTCATGCTGGCACTTGAATTATTGAAAAAAAAAAATAAAAATTATAAAAAAAAATAATAATAAAAAAAAAAAAGGTAGGGTGGTGGGTGAATTAATAAAAAGAAATGAGTATTACTAGTTCCAGAAAGAATTCTAAGGGTTGGAAAATGTTTTTTTTTATTGTTGTTGTTGTTGTTGTCGTTGTTGCTGGTTGATTTTTTCTTGTGCTCAAATTTACCCTAGACCCTGACTGACGAAGCAGTGGAATCAGGTTGTGGAGGAGGTGTGGCAATACAATAAAAATAAGGAAATCAAAATAAAAAATAAAAATAAAAAAAAAATTGAATAGATTATCAACGAAAAAAAATCTAATCAAAAAATTAAATATAAATATCAATTGAATAAAATATGCATAAATAATTAAATAAAAATCTAATTGAAAATAAGATCAAAAAATTGGTCAATGCACGAATCGAACTAGAAAATTAGAAAGCTAGAAAACTTGAAATGATTTGAAACTGTAGTTGTGACCACTACGCTATCTAAAACGTAACACATTAGTAAGCATAACATGTACAAAAAATAATTACTTTGCAGAATTATATTCGCAGTATTTACTAATAACACCGCTATTTTATGATCAATTTTATTTATTCGATTTTATTTTGACTTTTTTGACTTGTTTTAATATTTAAATAATTATATTATTGTAGCTTAACATTGACTGAAAAGAAAAAAAAATAGTATTATTACTTTAAATCTTGAATAGCTCTAAAAATAAGTTCCCAGGCACAAGGCACATTTTATGAACCATGTAAAGTGCCAAATAAGTAATAGTACAAGTATCAGAACTAAATGTCTTCACTAAGCATTTATTATACGTATAACTCATGATTAGCTATAAATTTAATAAGCTGATTGTAATAATATATTGTGACAAATTCAACAACCAAATAACTATTTATTCACTTCTTATAAATTCACCATACAAATTATAACAAAAAATAATGATCATAAAACAAAAGCTCTTTTCCAAATTGATTTAATGAGCAAACCTAAAATCAAGTCTTTTATTGCCTTTGTCAGTTGTAGTAGCTCTGTAGTGGTTCTGTTCCTCTAAAGTCATGGCATCCCAAATCTTATCACGAGACTTGTTGCGCCAAATGTAATAGATCTTGGTTAACAAAATAACGCCAAGTGAGCACCATGCGATAGCAAACAACTGCATGTTACCTCTGTGGTATTTAGGAAGATCATCCTTTCTGTAGATATTAGATGAAATGATGGAGCCAGCTTGCACAAACATGTTGTAAAGAGCAGCAGATGTTGTGCGAGAGCGCACTGTGTTAGAATTTCTAGAGCACCAGGAAACCAGGATAGCATGGATATAAGGAGCAGAAAGAAGTATAACTAAAACCGCATATGTGCCCCAAATATTTACCAAAGAGCCTTTCCACCATCGGAGAACACCAAGACATGGAATGATCCAAAGAGGTTGTAAGCAGCAAATAAGAGATCTTTCATTAAAAAACTCAGTAGCCCAAGTAATTAAAAGAAGTAAAATAATATGGGCAACGTTAGAAGGAATTGTAAGCAAGTTAGTGTTGAAAGGACTAAATCCAAGGCCTCTAAGGGTCAAAGTTAGATAAGTTGAAGGTGTACTATTAGGAATGTAAGCAACAAGACCAATGAAGTACAGAGGCCAGAGATCATAATCGCAAATAGAATACCAAAGCAGTTTTGGTGTAATAGCTTGTCTATTGTGCATGTCACCCTTAGAAGGGTCATCTCTCAAAACTCTGTTCACAACAATCTTTTCTTCACGGTCAGTAAACCAGCCTTTAGGTCGAAACCAAGTCTTAGTTTGAACGGGAGACGCAGGCATGAGAAAAAAAGAAGCGAGACCGATAGATAATGTAAATGCTCCTTCAATTAAAAACAAGTATCTCCAACCAGCCCATCCTCTGTGGCCTCTTAAGCGAAGAATACCAAAAGCAAGCAAAGAAGAAGCAATTTGAGTGATACTAAGAGAAGTCCAAAAAAAGCTTAGTCGAATAGGTAATTCCTTACTTGTGTAAAAGTAGGACAACCACAGAATGACATCAGGAATAAATCCACCTTCTAAAACACCAAGAAGAACACGGCAAGCAACAAAAGAGCCCATTCCATTTATTTTGCATTGGCACATAGCAACAATTGACCAGAGAGTTATTTGCATAGGAATCCAACGATCTGGACCAATCTTTTTAGAAATCAACTGAGAAGGAAGTTCGGCACACAAAAATGCAATGTAAAAGAAAGTTTGACCAAGATTGAAATTGTTGGTGGTCATATGTAAATCTTTAAGCATATTATCTGACAGTGCTTGACTAATATTACCACGATCTAGCTGTAACCCAATGAACATAACGCAAGCCCAAAGAGCTACATGCCATTCAAGTTTCCATACAAGTGAACGCTCTTCTTTTTTTTCCCAAGTAAAATGAGGATCAAAAAGATGCCGACTTTCGTACTTTGCGGATTCATAAACATTCCTGTAATATTCGGCAATTTCAGGATCAAGAAAGATATTGTCGTTGTGAAGACCTTCAAGATCAAGATTTTGTGTTATGACGACAGTACCATCAGCTGTAATAACATTACCACTTTTAGTAACTAGTTTGGAATCGGCAGCGGGAATGTAGCCGTTGGTGTTATATTTTTCGTGATCTGAATCACTGTCAGATCCATTTTGTGACTGCACAGTAACAGTACTGTTAGTTAAAGACTTTTCTTTAGCCATCTTTTATCAATATATAACAGTAACTCTGCAATTCAAAAATTATAGAAAGAAGCAATTGATTAGAGAATGTTATATTTTTTTATCAAATAATTATTTTTTTCTATTTACTTTCAGAAATAGCATGATGTATTTATATGAATAAACTGTTTGATATTCAAAATTATAATTTGAAGAAAAAACTAAGAGATCTTGGCTTTTTCTTGGAAAGCTTGTAAATGCTTAGCCAATTAATTCGGTCGGCAAAAATATTTAGGGACAAGCCATCCGTCTCACACAACTTAAGGCTACAATCAATAAGCGGTTTTTTTTTTGAGATCAAAATTCAAGTTCAAATATAAAATTGTGGCTGAAAATGATGTTTTTAGTGCAAATAGAGAAAAAAAAAAACAAAGCCTTGAATTGAAAAAAGGTAGACAAAAAAGACCTTTTTACGTGAGTTTACCCCTGATAAGTATATATGGTAACACACTGATATCTAATAGTTTTTGCGTAAAAAAAAGCGTTGGGTGACCAGATATCCTTGTTATTTCAGGCTCTAAAATAAGGTTAGAATGTCATCATTTCAGCCCAAAATCAAAAATTTGATTGTTTATGAGATACAAATTAAATGGTAAAACTGGTTGACTTAGTTATGAAAAGAAAATAGCACTTGTGCTCTAAAGTTCAAATTCTAGTTTGAAAAACCATTAAAACAATTTCTGTGAGATTGACTTAACTAAAGACCTTTAAAATAGAAAGTATTAAAATTAATAGTCTTAGTCCCTTTTTTTTGCTTCACTTCTACAAACACCACTTTGCTAGTTGAACGAGAATGTCCGAAAAGTTTGATTGAAATAACAGTGGTTAAATTCTATGAGAATCATATTTGTATATGAATGAATGATTTTTTTGTTTCTTCAGAATACAATAATAAAAATACTTATTGTGAACCACGGGTCATGGAATAAAGTGGCACTCAAAATTTTAAAAAGTATTTCAAACTTAGTTCAAATATTGAGATATTTTCAGCTGAGATAACTTTGCACGAGCCACAGGTGAGATCGAATTTTTGTATGTGCAAAATGCGTTTTATGTCAATCGCCATACCGACTTGAAATTTCAATTTTTTTATATTTAAAATTTTATAGCACCTTCAGACACTGTGTTAATAGTTTGTGATATATTAAATATAGTATTTTTTTCAATCAAGTCGGAACATTTTAATATTTGTAATTGATTGATTAAAACTTTTATAGTATTTGTTTAACTGAAGACTTCTGTTGTTTTGCTAGTTTCAACCGCTTAAAAATTCCCTCAAGACGCCACTGTTTTATTTTTCAAGTCACTGGAATGCTTTTATAAACTTATCATAAAAGATTCTTTTTTGCTAAAATTGTATAAATCTCAAAAAGTTTGTGTTATTGTTTTTTAAACACTTTTGTAATACTTTTGTAATGGTTTTTAATTAATTTTTTGCTTGTAGTAGTAGTAATATATTCTCTTATTCTCGCTTACTTAGCGTTATACACTGATTAACACGGATTATAAGTCACCTACCTCCTCCCTATTTCCAGCGTTCTTGCCTCGTACTTTTTTATCAGCTAAAGTCTCATTTTTTGCAAGCAAAAAATGTTTGATAAAATTCGAATTTTTAACAACCTCTTATTACAAATTCTATGTTAAAGCCACAACTTGGAGTATTTCACTCAATTCAATATGTTAACCATGTTAAAGACACAAATTTTTAAAAATATAACAAATATAATGAAAATAAAGTAACAATATTCATTAATTTTCATTTTTTTAAAAAGAAAATTGTTATTGGGCTGCAAAAACCAAGAAACGATGATCATAGTTGATGACCTGAAATTAGTAAATGTTGTGAATAAATCATTGATTAGTTGAAAAAAATATTCCAACTTTTTTATAGTTTGTAAAATTTGTAAGATTTGAAACAAAGTTGGATGGGTAAGACTCTGTTTTTTTTTTTGTCTATATTTACCATTAATTTTTGATTATGAATATTAGAATTACAGGCATGTCGTTGTTGTTTTTTTTTTTCATAGAATACAGGCTCAAAGATTTCAAATTGAAATGACATTGCAAACCATAATATTTGATCATGTTTTGACACAAATTTGCAATCTGATAGCCACAATAACCTTTGAAATTTTTATGAGTTAGTTTCTATTAGTTTTGCAAGATGAAATATGGCTATCATATTAATACATACTGAAGGGAGACCAAAACCATAGTTCACAAGTTTTAAGACAGATGCATCCCAATATAATTCTATTATCACTTTCATGACTTTGATATATGAATTTTTTAACATGAACATGTCTTTTTTAATGTGAATTAGCTTTTTTCTTTTTATCCACTTGTTATTTTTTAACTTGGAAACTACAGATAAGTTTAGGTAGTGTTGATATTTCAAAAAAAAAAAAAATTTGCTTTGTGACACATCTGTACAATTATTTTCATAACTCACAAGCCACATAAAAAATTTTGTGAATAAATCACGTCAAAAAAATATTTTTTTTATACACATTTTGACTATTTCATTGAGAATTCGGCACCACAGAATGCCATGACAACTAATAAAGCGCACTAAAAATGCCACTTTTGAAGTCCCATAAAAACAAACGTTTTTTAATTCAATGTTTTTTTTTTTTTTTTTTTTTTTTTTTTTTTCAAGTTTGGTTATTGTTTTACTTCTGCAGCTATGTGAAGTCAGTACAATAAACTGATTTTTCATCTATCTCTCAAAAATTAACACCCAAACCTTGTAACTGATAAATCAGAGTGACGTTTTGCAGACTCAATCTTTACAATCTTTCGAAACTGGGAAATAAATATTAAAAATAAAAAAAAATAGCTATATAATATATTGGTGGCAATTTATCAATATTTGTTCAAATCAAAAAAAAAAAAGAATCGTTTTTGTTTTTTATTTTAGATGTGTATTTTAAATTGACAAATCTGCAGGGAAACAGCCACAAAAACTTAAATTTTAGTGCCAAAACTTTTTTTTCTCAATTCGCATTGGTTATTTATTAGGCCTACATGAACAAAAATAAATAATGAATTGAAAAAAACAGTCGAATCCCAACTTATCTTTGGTGGCTTTAAATCTCTTCAGTCTTGCAGTTTTTGATAGAGTCCCCGATATATTTCTGGTATTGTATGACTTTTTGCGGTAGAAACTCCTGTTACGTTCGCATGCCACTCTATTCTTTTCCATCTCGGATCTATTTTCGTATGCATAAAAAATTAACTTGGGAAAAATCCCATTTATATCGATCGTCGGCTGCGTGATAAACATTTTTGGAGTTTGTGGCCCATGAGCTCAGGTATGATTTTCTAGGCATTTCGTTTGCTGTTTTGCTTCTAGTAAATGCCAAAGATCAAAAATTTGTAATATCTCCGTTACATGATTTAAACTTAAATGTTACGTGCTTTCAAAAAGTTTAGTGCGTTCAAAAAGTTACTGCTTTAGAACCTGATAATTGTTCCAGAAAAATTTAAGATATAAAAAATTTTATTTGAGGTAAATCAATAAGTAGGTGGTGGACAATATCATTTTTCAACCTATATAGTTTGTCAAGATAATTTTATGTTCAAATGTGTTTTTTTTTTCTAATTTGTTATATTGGAACCTTGAAAAAACCAATTTAAGACTTCATAGTCTTGTTGGATTCTTGTTTGGTGGTTGATATCTTGTGATTTCCCTGCCCAATTTTAGCACAATCAACGTCAATAATTTATATCAAATCAGTTAAAAGTTTTTTATTTGTAAACATGTCTAATAGTTTTAAGAGACAAACAAAAATCTTTTTACATTCAGTAATCATCATTTAAGCGTTCCAATCACTTTCATGTACTTTAGATCAAAATTAAAAAAGCCGATTTAAATATTTTGTCTTTTTTAATTTTCTTCTTCTAAAAAAAAACTTTTTCCTAATATTGTAAATATCATTTTACCAAGCATTAACTTTAACTTTGCTGTTACTTTTCAAACTTGAAAAATGATGGTGGCCAGGTTCTCTTTAATATTTTTTTTTGATAGTTTCTAACAGATCTAAAAATTTATTTTGATGTCTGAATATCTCATGATAAAGCGGTCTGAAAATATTGGAATATATCAAATCATCACTCTGCTACCCTAAAACCTATGCCAATTTTTGGACCTAAGAGTTTGTAACAGGTATGAAAAATGTTTTTATTTTTGTATGAAATTTGCGTTACAATGTTTTTGACATTATCCAAGTCTTCAATATTAAAATATCTGTAGCGTTTTCTAATAATTGTAGAATTCTGGTTAGTCAATTGTGCTTCAACAATGCTCAACATTTAAAAATGATAAATAAGTTTTTTTTTTGAACATCACACTATTTTAAATCAGATTTATATATTTTAAACTACTAATGCTTTTTGATCAAAATTTGTAAAAATTTGAAGATGAGCGGAAATTAGAGAAGGTAGAATATAACCTATGTCTGTAAATGATATTTTTAGTTTTGCCCTGCAACTTTTAGTGAAATATAAATGGTAGACTTTTTTTTTTTCAAATTCACAATTACTTATTTAAAATTGTTATGTTAAACCTTGATACAAAAATTATATTCTGAACTTACTAACTACTTAAATGATCCTGTTGGGTTTCCCTTGAAACACCGATTTTATTTGTAAAAAGTCAGGCACCTTTAAAGCGACTGAATTGGAAAATTTTAAGACACGGCCACCGTTAGAGAATTTATTTTTGTTGTATTTACTTAATATCTTTTTCAGATATCTCTTGGTTAAGGACAATAACTGATTATCATACAGTAGTAATCTAAAAAAAAAAAAAAACTACGTATCAAAAGCTAACTCGACATTATGGAGCTATTTGAGACCTCTGTTTTCAGCTTTATAATAAAAGCTTTTTTATCAAGTTTTAAAGTTTACATGATCAAGATGTTGCCTGGATACTTAAATGGAAACCTCTTTTTTTTTTTAAAAAAAAAAGACTCAACATATTACTTCTTGAAGCCAGCCACTCAAATATTGGGCGCTTTTTTTTTAAGTCTCAGTTTGGCTCATTTTATAATCAATCATAATTTTTTCAGTTCAAAAATGAAATCTTTTTTTTTTTTGAAACTTGAATATTAGTATTGTGGGTTACCTTCTTGTATTTAGCGGGATATTAATTAGATTCAGTCAAGGAACATTTTTCGCAGAACACTTTTGGTGATGTACTTTGTTTTTTTTTTCTAAAAAAAAAATGGATGGCTAAAGCTAAAACCTGATAAAGTATCTTAAGTCAATTACTTTAATTGAGTTTCATGTATGTATCTGAATTTTTTTTCTGTGGTTCAAATTATTATTGATATCATGTTAAGAAAAAAAAACGACTTTGACTTTGTGATTGTTTAAGATGTCTAAAATATAATCTTTGTAAATCTTTTTACATTAAAAACTGGAAATCTATATATAGTAGGGGAGATAAGTTTATGCCCAGTTTTTTTTTTTTTCTTGTACTTCTGTCAGAGTGATTTTGATTGAAACTCAAAATCGCATTTCTAACCATCTAATGCGATTGAATAATGGATCTTGCCATTCAAGTGAAAGTTTTTGGCACCTATAATATGTCTAGTTGTTAATGGGCCTTTTTGAAGTTAACGATTACCCGTCAGCAAATTAACGACATTATAGGCAAGAGAATTATGCCACTCTTATAAATACCATTTTCTTATTTTAATTAAATGTAACAAAAGAGCTATTGTCGACTGAAAAAAAACTACATCAAGCGATAATGGCTGACACCAGATGAACACTTTCTGGTATAGCATCTTAAAAAATTATACGTATATTTAAAGATCAAAAGAGCTTGTAAAACCACTACATGCAGGTCAGTAATCAGTCTAGTCGCTAGTAAACTGAAAACAAATTTACAGAGGAACTCTCCAGGTGTAAAATATTTTGGGGTAAGATTAATTTTCTCATATAAAGGCTGTGAATAGCATTATAAACAATCCTAGACATCTAAATCCGAAATAAATTAAAACTGTATCCAGTTTTTTTTTGTTTAATTGAACTTACCATCAAGCCAATAAATGTTTCTTTGGCTAAAACAGAGTTTCATAGAACAAATCAGCTCAGATTAAAACTTTTTAGAAAGTCTTTAGAGACATGCGCACTCACGTTTCCGAAAAGTCTCATGATATGAGTTCTAATTTTAAAACGAAAAAATTAAGCAAAAATTACATAGCAAACTATGTGATGTAAGAACAATAAAAATATTTTCTATTTAAATATATAATAAAATATAACTTAGACGTAAGTATATATGTTGTGAGATTTGCTAGATTGAATAGTTTGATTTTATTTGACAGATAGCTTCGACAGCTCGGGTTTTATCAGTGAACAATTCCAATATTTCTGCTGTCACAGTAACACTCAAAGAAAATATAGTTAATACTACTTAATTTTACTATAAAATCGTAGTCAAACTTTTTTGAATACTATTAGTGAAATTACCCAGTTTGTATAATTGTGGGAAACTTTACCAGCTTTCCAACAATCACCAAGTAGTCTAAACAGAGTAATGTATATATCCAAGTAATTTATATGCAGTTGAATTTATGTTAATAATACTTATAGATCCTCTTTGACAACTCACTTTTCAAAAGGGAGAGGGAGGAGGGGAGAAGGCATTGGATACCATAATGTATATGTTTAAACTATCGATTAGTATGTATTGTTTGTGACGTAATGTTTTTACTTCAGATTAGTTTTGACGCCATGACCACATAACAAGTTGGTTTTGCAAAATCAATCTGTTTTAAGTCTCCTGTTCACTTTTTTGTTTGGAACAGACTTTTCCATGCCATTAGAATAAATAAACAATGTTTCAATTTTTTTTTTTTTTTTTTGAACTGTAAGAAATAAATTTAGATAATATAGATGGAGTATACACAACACACGCATTATAGGTATATGTAAATATTATGAACTCAAAAGTCAAAAATTTAGAAAAAGCGACAAAGCAATTTCTACAGGCAAAAGTGTCATTGTTAGTTCAATAATAGATAGAAAATCTGTTTATTGTCCTTGGATTACATAGTTACATAATTAAAATAATAATAACAAAGATATACAATAGTAATTAAAAATATTTTCAGCTTTCATTTTGTACAAAAAATTGGGCATAATAATCATTAATACATTAATAAATATATATATATAAACCTATGAGATATGAATACAGCTGGCCTAGCGGTCAGGATAGCATCTAAAGGTTTGAGACAAGTGTGTACACACTAAGCTAGGCCGCTTCTATCATCGGTGATGCTGTGTTGAAAGAAATGTCTCGAATGCTTTTCTCTTTGTCGTATTGACCAAAAGAAAGTGGTTCGATAGGAGATGCAAGAATAGAACAGGTAGTGTCACTTCCTGATACTGACAGTCGGTGAAGCTTTTCCTGGGTGCCTGCAAATGAAAAGTGTGGTAAAAGTAGTATGCTATCGTTACTGGAATTGTCAAAGTCGCTTTGAGGCGAGTATACCGACGATTCTTGATAGTGTGTGTAGTACGGGCTTGCGTATTCTTCTTCGTAATCCAGTTCATCGTCACTCACAGTATTTGTGAATGTCGCCGGATTGGGAGTGTGGTTTCTGGCAAAGCCTGCGTGATCAAGAAGATTATTAAATTGATTGCTAGAGCTACTTAAAAACGAAGAATTGTCCACCGTCGGAAAATAGCTGTCTGAAGAATGGTTATTTTTCACATTTTTGTTAGAGCCGGGTGAAATAGAAGAAAAGGGTGTCGACGGCAAAAATAGTTTACTGTGGATGCTAGTGTTAATGTCCCAGTTATCAAAGCCTTGTGGTGATGGCACTTTCAGCGGAATCTGCGGCTGAGGAAATAAGAGTTTGGGAGAAGAGTTGGTAAGAGTCGTATTACTATTGTTGTTAGAGTTACTGTTGAAAAACTTTGTAAATTTTGACAGAGGTGAGCTTGGAGATGAAGAAGTTTCCTCTCCAAATTTTTTCTTTGCCAGAATGGGTAGTGGTAAAAGAGTCGAGCTCTGATCATTCATAAGCTGATACAGTTTCAAAGATGATGACGTCTGAACATGTCGCAGTTGCTTTTCCTCTATGTGGCCTACTGTATTGTCGCTTTGATGACGCGCTTTGAAAGATGGCTTGAGAGATTTCAATTTTGGTGTAGTAAATATGTTTTTAATTGGTGTGGCTCCTGATGCCAATTTTGGCAAAGTATCTGTTGTATTATGGCCAAAACTATTACAACCGCTAATGCTATGCTTGTGAAATGGAATATGCTCAAACATGGTAGAGTCTCCCAGGCTGCTGTTTTGACTGTGTGTGTAAATATTGGTAGAGTTTACACCGTGGCTTGTTTTATCAGCAGTTTCAAGCAACTGAAATTTCATGACTGAAAACACCAAAGTCATTCCAATAGTAATTTCAGTCAATATCCAGAACAAGAGACAAACAATTTCTATAGGTGGTGATTGGGTTCTGTTAACGGTCATACGTAGACAGAACCACACAAGTCCTGTCACAGCTGTTCCAAGAAACGGTATGCCATTGGCGAGTAACAATGCGGTTTTGCTGTTTATCATGAGCAGTGCTGTCGAAAGTAGACTGGCTGATTGCAGGACTAGAAGACTACCTGTCACTATTGAAAGTATTTTCAGCGCGTCAGAGTATACCGCGCTTCCCGCATAGATGCATAACACTGCTGTTGTAATCGAGACTGAAACTGTCACCAATTGCACTAGCGAAAATGTTGACACCTGGATTTCCAATTGTATCATGTTTTTATTGCAGGTATTGTAAAGCTGGAAAGTATGTTATTCTGTGATAGTGGGACTAAATCCCGTTTTTTTTTTTTCTGCTGCAAAGATCCACTGTAAAATAATTTCAACTTTCGCGTTCAAGTATAAAAGTGTCTGTGCACAATCGCAGGTTCTCCAATGGGGTAAGCTCCAGGACCCTTTTTGATAATGCAACTCTTGATAGATAGATGTTTTGGAAAAAACAACTAAACGATGAATAAAAAACAATTAATGATAATGAGAAGAAGAAATAAAAAGAGACATAAAATAAAAAAGAATAAATTGAAAAAAAAAAAATAAAGATTTTTTTTTTATTGCTTTCAGTTATTAATATGAAAAGACTGGAAGCCTTTTTTTTTTGTCATGTATGCTGCGAGCATACAGTTTGTATCATCAACATGTACTTCAAAGTACTTGCGCAATGAAAGGCATCCCAGTTTTTGCGTCTTGCAGAGCTTACCCGCAAAGAGAGTCTGTGCGACTTTCTAATAAAAAAAAAAAAAAAAGAAACAGATTTGATTAACAGACAGGTCGGGTTGACAACAAAGACAAACAGCAAAAAGAAAATCGCGAGTGTTAAAGCTACATAAGAAGGCATTAGTTGTTTGCTAACAAAGCGTTGGGTTTTCCGAAACTCGCCTCCCGAATTATTTTCATATTAAAAAAAAGAAATGGTGAAAAAAAAAAAGCTGCATAAAGCGTAAAAAGCCTGGACAATCACAATAACATTGCAAAATTGAGTACAATAGACCCCGGTTTGTATGCCAGTTGAAAACCAATTAAGGCTTTAGCTTTGTTATGTAAAAAAAAAAAAAAAAACACTTAATTATAGCACAGTGCAATAGGCTTCAGGCAGCCAAGATATTATATTCAAAACGTAACTATTGAGATCCAATGCTTCGATGGCGTAGACACGCAAAACGAAAGCTGTCTGCACCTAAAGAAACGCAGGCTTGTTCTACAGCAACATGGCAGACGTAAAGCAATGAGCTTTGCATACTTTGACATATTGTTTAGGATGCGATAAATTTTGAAAAAAAAAAAAAAAAGATGCAATGCAATTACAACGCCTTTCATGGATCGTAACCAACATCACTGACAAAGCTATGTTTTAGAACCCAAGAATAAAATAAAAGAATTCCCATAAATGTAACCAATTCCGATTTTTTACATGACGGTAAAATCAATATAGCATGACAGGTAAGAAATATTTTCTAATATTGTATTGCATCCTGACGATGCGAAACCAAACTTTTCACTCAGCTACAATTTGGTCCATCTAAAAACAAGTCAACAGTATTAAGCATTTTCCAAATAAAATTGATAAAAAAAAAAGAAAGCTTAAGGGTGTATAATATTTGACAAGATTACACTTTGACCACTGGTCTAAGTTGAATTGAGAGGTCTGAGCGTCAAGCTAAATATAATATTTTATCGATGTTTTTTTTTTTTTTGTTTTTGATTTTAAGGTTTTTTATTGTTTGTTTTCAGTTTGCTTGTTTATTTATTTCCTTTTTCAAAACATTTAAACTTTCTTTTTGTCAGGCTTTTCAATGCCAAATTTTAGGTAAACAAATTAATGACTAGCTCTAAACCGCTTGTTGCAAAAAGAAGTATGCTAGCATGTTGAGCAATGACATACTTTAAATTGTTACTTAAATTTTGTTTTCATTGTTTTAATGCCTGTTATTAATCTCAGAATCGATGCTTTTGAATCATAGGCTGTAATAATTTATGAACAGAAAAGTAACCTTTCAGTTCTACAATCATTTAAACATTTGTAATTATATGAAATCAACACTTTTTATTTACTTAATCTGCCGGCAAACAACATGCGTATTAATTTTTTAAATTTGCATATCAATACAAGTTCGTATTAAATGTATTTTCCATTACTTCGAGTAACGATAAACATCTATTGTTATATAAATGCCAGCTGTAAACCGGCTTCTTTTTCTTTTTTTACAGGGCGTTTTATTTTCACAATATAACTTGATGCATAATTTTTCAAATGAAACTTACAAATTCACCACCATCTTTTTTTTTTTTGTGTTTGGCCTTGCAGTTGTACTTTAAAAGGTAGGGGGTCTATTTTTTTTTTTTTTTTTTAAAAAAAAGAAGGCCCGAGTCTAGAAATAACGTTTTCTACCTGTATCTGACCTATATCAGAAAAAAATATATATTTTCAAAATTAATTAATGCATTTAAGATTGATACAGTTACTTGAGTAAATTTTTGTAGTAAAGCCATTTGTTTTAAAATCCATAAACTTTTTACGCTTTCCAAAAACTACAGTGGAAATTTTGTATACAATCGCTGAGTTTGAGGTTTATTGTCTTGAAAGTTGAGGTATTAGATGAAAGAAAAAAAAATGTTGGCTTGGTTTGAAGCTATTTGCATAACGGCCATAATTGAATAATATTTTGCGGTTTGATTATAGATATTTCATTTTATTTTATGAATGCTGAGGCAGATGCCCAAAAAGTTTTTTTTTTTTATTATTATTATTTGTTATAGGACTAGGAATAAAAAAAAAGATTTTTGTGCTGTATTTATACGTATATGTACAATCTTTTACAATCTTTCTAGAGCTACATCAGTATTTACACAAAACCTTTCTATAACTTTGTTAGACTTTTAAACTGAATTTGTGAATTGATATAACCATGATGTAATTAAATAATAGCCATGGAATACACACGTCAATGCAAAATTGAAAAAAAAAAAAACTTTTTGTAACCACCATATTTATAAGGCAAACTTAAGTTGCCAGCTTTCGTCAAACTTTATTTCTGATGTAGCTAACCATTCAATTACATAGCACAACAAACCGATCGACAAAAGATAGAAACCAAATCAGTTTGATATTCTAAAAACAAAAATTCAGGTATTGAATTGAAAAAATGAAAAGTATACAAAAAAAAAAAAATTTTAAAAGTTAAGTAGATATTTTTAAACTGGTCAAAAGTCACTTTTTTTTGAAATGTCTTCAAGCTGCAGCTGGAAACTGAATCCCTGTGAGCCACTTTAAAGAGAAATAAAACATCCTCTTCTTGTTTGCTAGTGTAATCAAAGATGTATGAAAAAAAAAAAAAATTGGTCTTTGATATTTTGATAAATTTTCTATCGCAATCTTCCAACAGGGAATGTGTATGCCACATGTCTTGGTCGTGATATTTACATAATCTTTACTGATCAACTAATTCGGCAGCGCTTGTTTTCAAAAATTATATGTGATCATGCAGATACGCTGTAAGAATCAACATGCAATCTTACATATAAGATCAGAAAAACTGCAGTTCCATAGCTGGTGCTATCAAATATGATCATGTACTGTTTGACGATATCCTGGAACTGTCAGTCCTCTGGTTTTCCCTGAAATTCAAAGTTTGGTTGACAGCGGGTTAGCTTGTGCAAAGGCTGGTTTAATCATAGATTGTTGTGAGGACCTACCATTAGTCTAGGAATAAGATACTGAAATCAGATCTTAAATCTCTTGATTATGTACAAGTCCTATTAGAGTCTACTACTTACTGAAATTTACAACACATTTTTTTTTTTTACGTCATAGCTTTTAGCGTCCAAGCATATATGCGTTGTTAATATCATCAAAATATACATATATATATATTATTTAAACAATCTAGAAAAATGAATTGCAAAAAGTTTAGAATACTGTTTTACGCAGGATTTCAGGTGCATTGAAACCTGCGCATGTCAAGGCAATGCAGCGCAATGCCAATATCATATCTGTGGATATAAAAATGAATAATTTATGTGACAGGTTTGCTGTTAGAGCCATCCAAGCTGTTAGCCCGAGGAACCCTATTTGAAAACTGGCTATTTGTAGCAAGTCATTCAAAGACGACCTTGATGAGTTATTATCAAGAGTCAAACAAATGGAAGGAATAAATAATGACAAGTACTGAAGTAAGAGACCACCTTGGAAACATCCAAAGTATAATCGAGACAAGAAAGCTCGTACAGCATTGCAGAAGCTGAAAAGCACTATGCGCTGTACATCACGAGCTGAGTGGCAGGAAGACTATGACAAGTTAGGTGAACTTCGACAATACTAGTCTTGTACTCAACGAAATTTGTATTACAATAAATGCCCTCAATTCACTTAAATCATTTATGAGATCTGTGCCTTACCATACCCTTGGCACGCTGTTCCAGCCACAAACAGGTTATGGTGTTTTTAGAAAGTATTTCTGAATGAGATGTTTTACTGAGAGAGATAATGACTGCAAATTTTGACAGCTGGAACCAGTTGAAAACGTTCTTAAGAAGTTTCCTCTTCATCCTATGGAGCGTACCTTCTCAAGTCGAACTTCCCCGAAAATTGATCTAAAAGTCTTAGTTCATACCAAAAAGGATATTGGAGCAGTAGTCAAGTTCTTAAACTCATCACCAAAATTTTCGTCCGATGGTTTGCTTGATTAGAGCAGCTTGTTGAGGTTTCACTGCGTGTCTTTTTCTGGTATCAATTTATCAAGTGTTATGTATTTTAGGTTTTCCTTAGCACATGTCATATTTCATGGAGAATTCAGCGCCATCAAATGTCAGAATCACCTAAAGAGCACTGACAACACTAATTTTGAAATCTCACAAAAACAAATCATTTTGATTTCAATGTTTTTTTGTATTTATTTGTTATGTATTCTAATTTTGTAACTATATGATGTAAGGACAATGAACAGATTTCCTATCTACTTAAAAACAGTACAATTTACCTGTAATGTTTGGATTGCTAGCCTTAGTTCAATAATAATATATACCTATATACTATATTAGCTTCATATGTATGTAAGTACTACGTAGAACTACCGTTTAAGAATCTTTAGTAAAGTATTGACGGAAAGATTGAAATTAACGAAAGTATACATCAATAGACTCGAGAATCCAAGTTCCTTATGTTTTTTGACTTTGTTCTCTCAATAAAGTTTATTAAAAGAAAAAAAAAAATAAAATTATCGAGATTCTGCACATGAAAAACAGGGTAGAGGTAAGCTACACAAAAGCTTCCAAGATATTTTTTTGCTATCTGCAAGATCGTAAGATAGGTCAAAAAAAAATAATTATGTTAATTATACGAGTTTTAAAAAAACTTTTTTTTTTTTGATAAAGTTTTCTAGTCACTGTGATAAGTATACGTTCTCGATGTGGACCTTAGATAATAGTACTTAAACACAACTCAACGAGATTTATTTTTTTTTTTTTTAAAATAGCGCCTTTAAACATCAAATTTTAAGCTTAAACAGCGTTTACCCTTTGAAAGAACAATAAAAATATTTTTTTGATCCATAATACTTATAATTACAATTAACTTGCAGTTTTAAATTTATATAACTGTTGAATTCAGAGTTATGGTATATATATGTATTTGAATTTGGTATAACTCTGTGATCTTATATAGCTAAGAAAGGTTCAATCATGGTACTTTTGTATTATGACATCATTAAAATATTGCATTTATTTTTTTCCTGAATTTGAAAAACGTAATCAATTTTTTTTTTTTGATCTATACAAACACTGCAAGCTCATGACTTATGACCAATAAACTTATATGCCCAGTCATTTTTTACATTTCAATACTTAGTTATTTTTGGATTCATTTATTTTTAATAGAAGAACGGAAGACTGGCTCTTGATGCCAAAACTGAGGGTAACACTTTGTACAAGCAGCGTAAGTTTGATGAGACTATCGAGATTGGGAATTAGACATGTTTTCATCGAAGTAAATGATGACTGATGATATTCTGTTCAAAACTGAAATAATAGTAGCTTTGGCTATGCTTAATGTTGATTTCGTATGTACTGTCAAGTTTATTCCTTTTGTTGGTCAAATTTCTTGTCGCTTCATCAACCCAAAAAAATTATTAAAAAAAAATGAAGATGGATATATTCCCATCGCACCGAAACGATTCCATAAATCTACCATAACGTAACCATATATAACCTAGCTTAACAACAGGAGCTGCAACCGAGTTTGAAATAAAGGATTACAACTCTGCTATTGCTATTTGTAAGCTGGCTGTTGAGCATGGAAGAGAGGTTTTTGCTGACTACAAATTGATTGCTAAGGCTTTTTCTCGTGCCGGTACTGCTTACCAAAAAAAAAAAAGGTGATTTGAAGAGCGCCATCGAGTACTTAAATAGAGTTCTCACTAATCACAGAACCCTTGTATATATGATTAACAACTTAAAGTATTGTTTAATTCATAATTCAAGTTTTTTTTTTTAAAAAAAAAATAAAATGACTGGACGTAGTGATCAGCTATAAGGACAATAAACAGATTTTCTGTCTATCTATCTAGTGATCAGCCATATGTCGTGAGCGTATGAATGGTTGGTTTGAAATTTTTTAAGATAGTAATTTGATCTTGAATGAAGCTAAATTCAAAATTAAGAAGTAATTACAAAAGATTGTTTTCTTCATGATTTTTGTAATGTTTTTTCATGCTTTTTTGAATATAGCAGCGGCTTTGAATTGATTTTGGTTTTAAAACATAGTAATAAACATGTATATATAATTTTCAATTTTTTTTTAGAAGATTTACATGAAACATGATGAAATACGCTTACAATTTGAAATCTGCTATTAAAACATTTAAAACTCAATCATCATAAGAAAAAATGGTCTACATGTTTCATTAACTAATTATCAAACTGTGTATCTTGTACAATAAAATTTATTAGTTAAAACAAAATTTAGTTGATTTTCATATATAAAAGCTCATAGCAATTTGAGAATACATATATATATATATATATATATATATATTATCTGGTATTTTGTTTTCAAATTTTAGTACTTCTCCAGTTAGGATCCTACTACAGTCAGTAGACAAAGCTATGGAAACATCTACAAAAATAATCAATAATTTTATCATAAAAATCTTTTTTTTTCTCTTTTTTTTTAAACCGGGACTTTTCATTTTTTTTTCACTTAAAATGATTGATTATGCTTTCATTTTTACTACAAACCGACTGTTTAAAAAAAATTTTAAAAATTAGTCTGCTATGTATAAAGCTATTTTTTTAGATTAATCTTTGAAATACATTTAATCTCATTTTTCAGTCTTCTATGGTACAGTTTCAAAAAAAAAAAGCGATAAAAGCTTCAATAAAAGACATACCCTTAATTTGATCTCATGTTAAAAAATTTATCTAACAAACTTCCTTGAATTTAAGACCAAAACTTGAGTTTTTTGATTCACTTTTTTTCACGCAGGTTTAATAAAAAAAAATTATTATTATAAAACATATACATTCTGTATTGATGTTTTCTCACACTCAAATTGTATTAACTTATACATTTTACTTGAAAATAAAAAGCAGACTGAACATGATTAGAATACAATAGCTGACAATAATGAGATCAGACTCTTTTTAAAAGCTGGACTTTTTCACATGTCAAAATTTTTTAGTTTTAGTACCTTTGAAAAATTCTTTCAACGTTTTCATCATCTGGGTTTAGCAAAATCATCATATCTCTTAGATTCTCTATTTTTCTTTTTGTTATCCAACTCATTTTGGGCCAGTTTTTTCTGCTCTTCTTTTGTCTTTTTCAATTTTTCTTTTTTTTGTATTTAAACTTTGGTGGTATGCTTTTTTGGAATATTGAATTTTTTTTCCTTTTCTATATCCAATTTTTTGTTGTAATTCCTTTGACAATCTGTTTATTTCCTTTTTTATGCTCGATTTTCTGCTGATGCAAATTATAATGATGATTTTTCATAATATCTTTTAGTTTTTTTTTTTGTTTTCATTCTCTATTTTACTCAACTGATACTGAAGTACTTTGCCAAGTTTTTTGTCAAAACCAATCCTTCTGTCATCTTTTTTAATCAAATTAACCAGCATCTTCAAAAAAATTTGGGCGCATCTTTTTTAGGGTTACCTGTGTTTATTTTTTCTTTTTTGCGAAAGATTTGTTTGGTCGGCAGACCTTAAAGTTCCAAATTTCAAGTTGTTTACAGTTTTGTTTTTACTAACATGGCTGTTGACTATTTTACTGCTGTTAATGCTCTAATTGTCAAAGCCTTTAACATTCTCAATCGCTGATATTAAGTATGATTCTCTTTCATGTTAAAAATGAAATAGAAAATAAAAACCTAAATAACAAAAGCGGAAGAATACCATCAAAAGAATTGTTTGGAACTATCAGAAAGTGGTCTGGACATTTCAGGGTGTTGATTTATTAAAACTTATCAATCTCTTAGAAGGATCACTTAAAAAGTCGAAAAAAAACACTTTTACTAATAAAAAGAAAAAAAAAAAAGAAAGAACAAAATACTACAAGCATCTCAATCATGACTTTTATTCATTTTTTTTGAAACAAAAAAACTTTGATTATGTTCAAGTAGTGTTAAAACTGTAAGTTTTTGGAAATTGAACAAATGTAGAGTATATTTTGAGAATTATTTACAGGTATGGTTTTTTATACAAAAAAAAAAAGAGAATATTTTTAGCAGTGTTTTTGAAACTACAAAAAAAAGAATGATAAAAAGAAATAGGAAAACAAAACTACCAGTACTCTCAAACAACGCATTCAAATGATATTAATAATGTCAAACATTTTTCAGTTATTTCATTAATTGAAATAAATATTAATGTTTGTTATGTAAAAAAAAAAAAAAAAGGATTTTAAAACAAACATTTTTACTTTTTTTGAGGGCAAATAATTATTCATATTATTGGCATTTGTCACATACGTCAGATCAAAGTATAGTCACATTAACTTGGAAAAGTTATACTTTTTTTGATATGAAATTGTATTTTAATGTATTTTTTTTTGGTAAAAATCTAGTTAGAAAGCAGATTTTTCACAATTTATTTTTTATTTTTTTTTCAACTAAGACCGACTTAACAAAGCTCAATTAAATGTAATCAAAAAATATTATTGATTATGAATACTACCAAAAATAACAATCAAAATAGTATTAAGTATCATGAGTTGTAGAGAAGAACCCTAGCTAGGGGGTTTTTAATCACGTAGAAGGCTACTGGTAACTGAAACAACTCTTGGAAGCCTGTCAAATATATTTTGTGTAACAAATCAAGAGTCAGGATTCACAAATAATTGCCAATACTAAATATTGGTTCTTGTAACAACTAATATTCAAAGATATTGATGTATTGAGATTTGACTGGCCTATATTAGCAATCCAAACTCTTTCTTTAAAAAAAATATACAATAATCTATCTAGTCTGCAGTGTAGAAATCGCTTTTTTATGTGTAGCATGGCTGCCTAACTGAATCTATTTCATATCTCTAACTATATAATAACTAACAATCTCTTTAAACTGCTTCACAAAACTCCATTAAATTCAAATGGCAACAATTCAAAAAGTCTCATTGATTCCGAGAATACAGGGTTTATTGTATAACAATAGTTCTTTTTAGAGGGATCATAATCAACCTCTTGATAACTATCAACAAAATATATGTCTATTCAAAGAATTTCATTGAATGCAAAAAAATGTATATTTTAATATCAAACATTAGCGATAATAAACAATTGCAACTAGTGGCAGTTGGGTTCGTCAGACCAACTCTGTTATAGCAACTATGTGATGGGGGAGACAATAAATAGATTTTCTGTCTATATACCAACATCATTAATATTATATATCTTTGTTAAGAAAATGTGAAATAGAAATCATAGTATATGTGAACTTTCTTTATATGCCATTTTTTCAATCAAAGTGCCAAAAAATTGGCGGCTGAATTAAAATCCCAGACAAATTCCTATGAACCTCGCTATTCACAAGTAGCCTGAACTTTTTTTTTTTTTTGAATACAAAGTTGCAGTTACCATACAAATAAAGTTTTAAGGTTTCAACAGATTTTTAGGTTAGGGACCTAAAAAAAAAAGGCCAAAAATACAGAAAACCCCCCGTTATAAGTATCTAATCAAGACAGACTTTTTATGATACTTATATTGGAGTATACTTAAAATGAAATATGATCTAGAATGTATTATAAAATTACAAATCACAAGAAAAATGGTTAAAAAAAAAAAGCTGTACAACTTGTGAAACGCGGGGTTTTTACATTTTTGTATGGGTTTTTTAATCTAGAAAATTTTTCAAATACTTACAAGGGGGGCTACTTTTAACAGGACTTTTCTTCAACAAAATTTGTAATTCACAAAAGAAAAAAAAATTAAAAAAAAAAAATAGTTATCAGCCCTTTATAAGAAACATGAATTAGCCCCCCCCCCCCCAGATCAAAGAATTATTCATTTACAAAAGATCTACTGGTAACTTGTACGATTTTTTTTTTTTTAAGATGACAGATTTTGGCCGTGGCAACAATTATGTAAACATAATGACTGATGTATTAGATCAGCATTTGATGCTTGGAATACAAACCTTTCTCATGAAACTATTTATGACTGCTTAAGAAAGCTTAAGC
The DNA here is from genome assembly GCA_013305925.1 of Geotrichum reessii. Lineage (NCBI taxonomy): Eukaryota > Fungi > Ascomycota > Dipodascomycetes > Dipodascales > Dipodascaceae > Geotrichum > Geotrichum reessii. The sequence goes on from QVTG01000007.1 coordinate 138,354, forward strand.
TGGTCAAAAAAACAAAAATTAAAAAGCTATTTGAAAGAAACTTTTACAGAAAGTTGAAGAAGGCATCAATAGACTTGCAATATTCAATATCAAAGAGACTACTAATCAAAGGGGATGTTGTGGATATTCCATAAGATTTGAATAGCTTTTTTTGAGGGGGTTAGGGCTAAAGACTCTAAATCTGTTGTTAATGATAGTGATGTGTGTCTTGAATCCCTACAAATGTGATTCTAGAGTGTATTGATGAGATTTCAACATATGAAGAACAGTAGCCGAAATTGAGTTACCGCTTTCTGTGTGATATTTGACACTTTGAGAAACAAGTGGTAAGAAAAAGTTTGGAAAACCAGCTTCAAAAACCGATATTTTTTTTTTAATACGACATGTAATTAGCTACTATATTAGGCGATGTGTGATTATATAATACAACTAATGTAACAACTTCTGCTGTCAAAATTAGATACTCTTAACGAGGTTCATCTTTATTACCAAACCATTAATACGAGTTGTTAGTACTTATGATATATGCTAAATCACAAAAGCTTATTTTGGTGGTTAAATAACAGCTTGTTTTATTTTTTATTTTTTTTTCATAATCACATACAACCGATTTTTTTTTTTCAATACGTCATCTGAAATTGAGATTTACATACTGTAAGTATATAGATAGATAAAAAATCTGTTTATTGTCCTTAAATTACATAATTAGAATAATAACAAAGATATACAAAGAAGACATGGAATTAAAAAAAAAAACATTTGTCTCTATGAGACTTAAAAATTAGCGTTCTCAGTGCGTTTTAGGTGTTTGAGGCATTCTAAATAAACAAAATAGTGATAATAATAATAACTATGATTTGCCATATACTTTGAAAGATATTTCAGCTGCAAAGTGATCATGATACCTTCGGCGCAAATATTTTTTTTTTTTTTTTAAAAAAAACACTATTACTGAAGAAGATATTTATCGTGAAAAGTATGCAACTTTAAATAACTAAACACAATTTTACAAAAGTTTCTACTAAAATTTACAAAGTGGGCTTTGCTGAGAGAAATGTTTCCCCAGATTTTCTCTCAAACGTTACTTGATACAAAGAAACAAAACTACTTTGGGCAGTAGGCTTTCTTTTTTTGTTAGAAAAACTGTAGAGTTATGCCAATGTTTGGCATCAATCTACTGGATGTGTTTTAAATCTTGGATTTCACCTATAAATTTAATTTGTTAAAAATTTGACATATTCAAAGGTTGATAAAGAAGCGAGTACTGATGAAACTATTTTCAAAGTTTTGTTTTTGAATTCAATGACTTTTCAGTATATTTATCATTACTTTTTTTTTTAAAGTAAACGATATGAAAAAGTTACTATTATTATCATTATTGTTATTATTCAAACGGTTTGATTATTATTGCAATCGGTGATTTGTATCGTGCGAGCAATTTTGGAGTTGATGTTTTGTTCCTAATGTTTAGAACAAAATGTTTACAAAAATAATCTTTTTTTTCTTTCTCAAACTTCCCCTCTTCTTCAATCGTTAACGGTCTCTCAACCCTCTATGTCACCAAAAATAAATCTTGATCAAGATTCAAAAAAAAAATAAATTAAAAAAAAAATTCTTTTTGATAATAAATGAGATGAACTGGCTTCCTGTCACATAAGAATGTATTGAAAATATCTGTTACGCAAAACTTCAATATCTTACATGAAACTGTTAAGAATAATAAATCAAATACAAAAGCGGTCTCAGAGCGGTCATTTGAAAAAAAAATATAAAAACGTAAGAGTAAAAATTTAATAATAATAAAGTGAATGAATTGCTTGGGGGACATTGGTTTGAAAAAAGACGTTTTGGTTGACCAACTTAATGTACGAACGATATTTTTGGAGTTGAAATCCGCAATGATACCGATAACTTCATAAAAAAAAAAAAGGTGGAGACTGATCTTATTAAAAATAGAATATAAAACTTGATAAATAAGACAACACGTGTTAACTGGCCTTTTTTTTTTTTTTTTTTTTTTTGCATCATCTATTGTTAATGAACCTGGGGAACATCTATCTCAATGCTAGAACTCAGACAAGACACACTTTTTGCATTTGTATTTTAACTAAAAGCTGTATAGAAGTTTCACAAAGAAAATTTTTTTTATATTTTTAAAGCTCGTGATAGTTTTAGCAAAAGATGATGCAAAAGTTTATTTTGTAACGTTATCAATAATTTTAAAGTCATGAAATAACAGTCATGAAATGAACTTTTTTACTCTCATCAATCAAGTTTTCTAATCATTTAGAGCACTTGAAACCATACGTATAATTGAAAACAAAAGTGTTTCTTTTGCTCTACAAATCATAGATTAAAAAAAAAAGTGCGTCATTGTGTTGAGATAGAGGAGACACACGTCAAGGAATACTTCGGCTTATTGCACCACTCACCGCTTATATGATTTTGATAGAAAACAGTTTACTAATATTAAATAGCATGGTCAAAGCCTTATCCACACATCTATAGACTTTATTTTAAGAGTGATTTGCTTTTAAAAACTTGTTAAATGCCATGATAACACAGCTTGATAGAAAAAAAAGAGTTTATTTTATGACTTTATAATTTGTTTTAAAAGTGGATTGTAAGATAAAGCAGGTTTTAAAGTACTTGATCTGCATTGTTGTAGATTTAGAGAATGCACTAGAGATTAAAAATTAAATACAAACAAAACATAGACCTTGATACCCTTCAAGGTCTTTTTGGAGATTCTTCAACAGAAACAATTGCAAATTATTTTATATTATTGTCTTTTTATATATATAATCGTGACTCTTGGCAGTCAGTATTTGTCAATACTCATATCAGTAATGATAAGTCATTCTCCAAAACATTCGCTAACTCTATCTAATTAAAGATGCTCAAAAAATGAAAAACTTCAACATTAGTGCATTTAATATGATTCTGTTGCTAGAAAAAAGAAAAAGAGAGATTATAATAACAATGATATTATTGAGAGGCAGCAGGCGCTTCAAGATTCGGCAATGCAAAAATACTTGATGCCTGCTTTAGTTTTGTATTTAAAGTTTCACATTTTTTTTTTAGTTATTATTGGAGGAAGAGAAATGCAGCACTTTGATTATAAAAATCACAGACCTTGAAGAAAAAAAAAAAATAAATTAGACACCAGATAAAAAAGTGAGAAAAAAAAGTAGATTGATAAATAATTATTTAAAAGTTGAGAAAAAAAAGTTGTGTTTTTTTTTCAAACACCTTTGGACATGTATTCAACAGAATTCAAAACAAGAGTTCATTAGCTCTCAAACTAGCAGGAAAGAAAAATTAGACATTTAAGAAAATCACAATTATTATTACAGAGAGAATATTTTATCAAAAACATTATCTGATGGGACGCAATTTGATATCTGTATGAGGTTATAAAAGATACTTTTAGATTGGACTTAACTATAAACCCTAAAAAAACCACTCATTGATTATTTTGAAATTTCTCGCACTTTGATTTCACGTCGTCAACTCAATTGATGAATTTTCGCATGTTTCGAGACTCTCTCCTCAGTAGAAATGTTGTGACTTTAAGAAAAACATGAGGATTTTCTATGTTTGGATTTTTGTGTTTAAAATGATGTTACCGGATCTGAATATCCAAAGTAAATATAGAGACTTGAACAAATGTCAAAATTACTCTAAACCATTGGACAGTCCTCAAATAAAACTTTTTTTTTTTTTCCAATAATTTACACAAGGTTTGCAAAGCGTATTTGAACTTTAATAGGTTTAGCTGGGTGTGTCTCAGGAAATGATCATTACCCTTACCCTTATGCATAGAACAACAAAAATTTAGAATTTAAGGTTTTCTAACACAATCAAAATGTTCAAGTCGGAAAAAAAACATTTACAACAAGACCGGTGTGATGGGCCAGTTAAAAACAATAATAATCAAAATAATTTTTTTTTATCTTTTTTGAAATGTGGTTTTATTATACCACATTTCAAAGTCATTGCGATGAGAGCTAATTTATCTATCTTTTTTTTTTTTTTTCAAAATAGTTTTCAATTAATATACATATCTTTTTTGCAAAAGCAATAAATTGTAAATTTTCTTTTTTTTTTTTTTTTTTTTTGCCTAGAATGACATACCATTTTTATTCCTTTTTTTTTTTTTTTGACTATCAGGTACTCACAGAGTCTAATATAACCGGCCTTGACCATGTGCATGTACTATGGACTAAAGTACGCAAAATGTACACACTATACAATATCGTTTCTATCTTTCACTATAACGACTTATAATATTGAGATGTCAGCCCTTCGAGGTTTTCTCTTTTTTTTTTTTTAATAAGAAATGGCTGCTCTTGAACTTTAAAATGTCAGAAGATATCGTGGGTTATCAACTGGGCTTGTGATTGTTGTGCAATTGGTCCTATTAATCTATTGATTTATTATTAAAAGTTTTGTGTTAATTAAGCTAAGGTTCTTATCCAGTTTTTTTTTTTCCAATAAATATTTATTTAATTAATCTTGTCCATTTTCTCTCTCTTCTCTTTTTTTTTTTTTTCAGCTTTGAGATTTCATTTTCTACTGATATTTTTCTAAATAACTCTATACTGATTTAAAATCTATATATACTTGCTATTTTTTTTTTTTTCATTTTTATTTTGTTGCGCTCATTTCAAGTCTCACCGTTAAAAAAAAGTTCTTATTACCTTTTTATTTTATGTCTATACATCTATAACTACATTCAAAAAATTAAAATCATGGCAACTCCCTATCTTCAATCTTCTCTAGCATTTATAGTTGATAAAACTAGTTCTTTGTTTTCAGACACTCCCCGAAACCTATTGTCGCCGTCGAGCTCATCGGAGTCTGATAATAATTATAGTGTAAGTAGAACTTAATCCCATTTCTTTTTATGTGAGTAATTTCTAATTCCAGGTTTTTTTTGTTTTTTTTTACAGTTACCAAAAAAAGCCAGTCTCAATAAATTGACTACGCCGTTAAATTCAATGATTATTGATGAAGTCCCAGAAATTGGCCAGCGTCAGTCAACCGCGTACACGTCATCTCAGGATCAAAAGTATCGGTCGCCATCGTCTCCAACAATATCTGATAATTCATTTCCGTCAACACCCAAGTTTGATACTTTGGGTTCTATTTCATCTATTTCCATATCTATAACTGCCAACTCAAACAAACAATCCAACACCATCATACGGCCATTGGAATCACCGCCCTACGATAACGATGGTATTATTGAAAATGTATGCTCAAAACCTTGTGCATTCAACCCTTCTAAACGATCTACCATAGAAGTGACTTGTGCTACACCGCCATCACCAAAAATGCAACCCCATCGTACACGTTCCATGAGTTTTTTCCATCGTCATCGGAGTGAATCTTCAACAAGCCTACAAACCCAGCCCTCTCGCATTGAGCTTAAACGGTTTTTGCAAAAGCCGTGGAAAATCAATGCGGTGTCGCCAGAAGTGTCGCAGGACCACAATCACCACAACTCACAACAAAAGTCTTCGTCATCTGCATCATCATCACGCCACAACAGTTTTATTGGCCTAAAAGATAGTTCATTTCGGTCGCTGACCAAAACCTACGGCAAGGTCGGTAAACCACTAGGTGAAGGCGCAGGGGGTAACGTTCGGCTTATCACAGCACGAAACTCGTCCCAAGTGCTTTACGCAGTTAAAGAGTTTCGTCACCGTGATTCATTTGAAAACTTGCGTGACTATAACAAAAAGATCAACGCTGAGTACTGCATTGGCATTGCACTTAAACACCCTAACATCATTGAGACTATTGATATAATTCACGAGGCGGCTGACCATGTCTATCAGGTCATGGAGTACTGCGAGTATGATTTATTTGCAATAGTCATGTCAGGTAAGATGTCGAAAGCAGAGATATACTGTGATTTTAAGCAAATTATGAATGGAGTCAAGTACATGCTTGACGCTGGACTGGCTCACAGAGACTTGAAACTTGACAACTGTGTCATAAACTCACAGGGTATTGTAAAAATTATTGACTTTGGCTCCGCCGTAGTTTACCGTTATCCTGGAACAGAGAAGATCAACAATGCAACTGGTATTGTTGGTTCTGAACCGTATTTGGCACCTGAGGTTGTTTCAAAAATGAACTACGACCCACGCCCGTCAGACATTTGGTCAGCAGCCATTATTTTTTGCTGCATGCTTATGCGAAGATTCCCTTGGAAATCGCCGCGTCTATCAGATCCCTCGTTCCGGCAATTTATAGAAAGCTTTAAAGACGACGAGCCAACTTCGGCCCTCTCATTGTCAAACCGATTGTTGAAGTGCCTACCGAAGGAAGTGGAGCCACTAATGCAAGGCATGTTGGCGGTTGACCCGACAAAGCGCTACACAATCGAGCAGTGCTGGGCAGACCCATGGCTGTCTTCTATTCACTTTTGCACACTACATTATGTTTATGATGACGGTAGCAGTACGTGTTTGCCAGACTATAATTCTTCAGAACTCATCTACGGTAAGCGCCGCAATATTAAATCTAAAACTCTTGTACCTGCTGTCGGCCATTCTCATACCAACGTATCTTTCGATGACGCGCACATTGCATCGCTTGAAAAAAAGAAAAAAAAGAAGGCATAGAAGAAACACAAGAATGTTTCGTTGTGGAAATTGAGGCTTAGAAAAGACACAAGAATGTTTCTTTGCCACAGTTGATTAGTTTGATGACTACTGATTAAATTTCTACTGTCTGAAAAGAAGTCTGAAATGACTTATAGAGTGCCTCTTGTCTGGAGGTACTTTTTTTTTTTTCATATATGATTTTTTACCTGGTACCTAAAATAGTTTTGCAGAATGTACTTTTTTTCTCTTTTTTTTTTTAACCAAATTTATGGTGGCTTGAAAATTCAAATTAAATCCGAAATTTAACAAAAAGCAATGATTAATTACCAAAACTTTTTTCTTTTTTTTTTTTTTTTGCTCATCAATTATCCTCGAAAGGTCAATATATGAAAAAAAAAATGAATTTAAGTTATTTTGTCATTGAATCTATTTAATGAATGTGGCCAACTTTAGTCGACTGTAGTCGGGTAGGTGCTGACGGAACCTTCCAGGAAAAAACAAACCACCAGGATTGTCATTATAGTCTTTTAACCGTCTGCATGGAATGACATCATGGGCATGTGCACAAAACCCGTGTCACGCGCAATGCCCCCCAAAAAAAAAACCCAAAAAAAAAAAAAAAACTTCTATATTGCGGGAGTGGGAAAGAAAGGGGGTTAATAGAACAAGTACGTATCACTAGTACAGAATCGTTAACAACCGCAAAAAAAAAAATAAATTTCAAATACAAGAGCATTTTATTTCACAGCATGAAAAATAAAAAGTAAAAAAAGTATCAACCGTTTAACATTAAAAATTGCTCCTGGATAAACGGAAAAATCAGTTTTAATGTTTCACTTAAAAAAAAAAAAGTTACAAAATAAAATTATACAAAGAAGGCATCAAGCTTTGATATGCTGTCTACATCTACATGATCAAAGTAGCTTTGCCAGCGGGTATTAGTATTTGTAGAGGGTTTTTACCCTTTTAAGTTACTTTTTTTATTATTATTAATTTTTTTTTTCTCGAGTTCAAATCATTTCTAGGTGCCTGTAAAGTAAGCCAGCGGAAGTAAGCCTAACTTTTCAGGGAAAAAAAAAAGGTGTTTTAAAGGCAACTAGAGAGGATATTAATTTCATGATTTTGAAAAAAAAAAAAAAAATTACGCACTGTAGATTTTTTTTTTTGAACAAATGAAATTTAATTAGAATTAAAAAAAAAAAACATTATTTTGGTTTTTCAGGCAATTCCAAGTATAATACAATACCAACATCCATGGAAAGATTGTAATTTGATGAATCAATTATGTCATTATTTTTCTGTGGTTTGTTTCTTTGAGATCTGCTGTTTTTTTTTTTTTTTTTTTTTTGCAGATATTACGCTGCATATGCGCAATTACAATTACTTGAGTTATGGTATGATATAAGTATCATATGAAGGACTACAAGAATTTAAGCCAGAAATCCGCTTACTGGAAGATTGATAAATTGATAGATAAATATGGATAGAAAATCTTTTCATTGTCCTTACATCACATAGTTGCATAATTAAAATAATAATAACAAAGATATAAAAAAGACATTGAATTTAAAAAACATTTGTCTCTATGAAACTTTAAAATTAGCGTTTTCAGTGGGGTTTAGGTGATTCCAGGATTCGATTGCGCCGAATTCTCTATGAAATAACACACGTGCTAAGAGAAACCTGGAATACATAATACCTGCTGGATTGATAACAGAGATTGACACACAGTAAAACCTTAACAAGCTGCTCTAATCAAGCAAACCATCAGCAAAGAAGTTGCGGTAATGAGTTTAAGAACTTGACTACCGCTCCAAGACCCTTCTTGGTATCAAGCAGGACTCTTAGATCAAGTTCCGGGGAAACTTTACTTAAGAAGCTACGCTCCACAGGATGTAGAGGGCACTCCTTAAGAACATGTTCAACTGTTTCCAGCTGTCCACATTCGCAGTTATAATCTCTCTCAGTAATACACCTCGTTTGAAAATACTTTCCAATAGCACCATGACCCGTTCGCAGTTGGAATAACTTGCTGAAGGTATGGCGAGGCACAGTTCTCATAAATGGTTCCAGTGGGTTGGGGTACTTACTGTTATACAACTCTCGTTGAGTACAAGAGTAGTATTGTCGAAGCTCACCTAACTCATCATAGTCTTTCTGCCACTCAGCTCGTGATGTACAGCGCATAGTGCTTTT
>QVTG01000070.1:10922-33559 GCA_013305925.1 Geotrichum reessii
TTGGAAAGTATTTTCAAACGAGGTGTATTACTGAGAGAGATTATAACTGCGAATGTGGACAGCTGGAAACAGTTGAACATGTTCTTAAGGAGTGCCCTCTACATCCTGTGGAGCGTAGCTTCTTAAGTAAAGTTTCCCCGGAACTTGATCTAAGAGTCCTGCTTGATACCAAGAAGGGTCTTGGAGCGGTAGTCAAGTTCTTGAACTCATTACCGCAACTTCTTTGCTGATGGTTTGCTTGATTAGAGCAGCTTGTTAAGGTTTTACAGTGTGTCAATCTCTTTTATCATTCTGGCAAGTGTTATATATCCCAGGTTTCTCTTAGCACATGTGTTATTCATGGAGAATTCGGCGCCATCGAATGCCTGAAGCACCTAAAGCGCGCTGAGAACGCTAATTTTTAAGTCTCATAGAGACAAATGTTTTTTTTTTTTTTGAATTCCATGTCTTCTTTGTATAATTTTGTTATTATTAATTCTGTAAGTATGTGATGTAAGGACAATAAACAGATTTTCCATCTAAATAATAATAATAATAATTATAATAATATGAATAATTTAATATAATATAATAATAATAATAATAATAATAAGAATAATAATTAATAATAATAATAAAATAATAATAATAATAATAATAATAATAATATAATAATAATAATTAATAATAATAATAATAAATAATAATAATAATAATATAATAATAATAAATAATAATAATTAATAATAATAATAATAATAATAATAATAATAAAATATATAATAATATAATAATATAATATAATAATAATAATAATAATAATAATAATAATATAATAATAATAATAATAATAATAATATTAATAATATAATAATAATAATAATAATAAAAGAACTCACGATTATTCAACCCCGCCCAAAAGCAAAAAAAAAATAAAATAAAATAAAATAAAAACTGCAAAGGACCCTAAAAAGATCTGTCAAAAAAAAAGTAAACATTTGTCGATTAGATAAGCTTTGCCGGGTATGTATGTTTAATTTAGTTTGAAACTAATACAGTCTCATATACGTTATTACCTTTGTTATTGTTGGATTTTTTTTATGTGAAAAAAAAAAATAATAATAATAATTAAAGAAGATCGTTACTGTTTATTTTTTTTTTATTGTGCTAAACTATTAAAGGGCTTACTTTTCATGATAACGACACTTTGTTCGTTCTCCCTCGCAGCATGTGAAATATATATAAGAAATGAAGAACGGATATTGAAATAAATTTGGATGTAGAAAGTTGATTGTAAATTATGATCAAATCATGGCATCCAATTAAAATTTAAATAATTAAAAAAAAAAAAAGATTGTTTTTGTTTATTTGTTATTAATTCTTTCCAATCATTATTGTTAATTTTTTATTATTTTTTTTGAACGGTTACTTATTCGGTGGACCATGCCCCGTTCCTTCTTAATTGAGTTTGACACGTTGACGAGTCTCTTACATATCAAAGCCATATAGACTGCATGTTGTCATAGTCAATTAGCGGTTGGTACAAATCCCTTTCATCATTACCATGATTTATTATTTTAACTTTTATTATCATTCGGTTTCTTCAATGTGAAGATTTTGAACAATTTTTTTTTTTTTCATCTTTTTACAAGTTTATTATTCATAACAGATTTTAACGGCGGAGGCCGTTGTCGGATCAGCCGGATTTCATTGGAACCAAAAAAAAAAATTGTTACTAATATTATCATAGTTTGAGTAAAAAAAGAAAAAAAAGACTTGTGTTAATCTTAAAAAGCCATCTCAAACTAAAACAAATTTGTAATTTTAGTTTAAACATTTATAGTGCTAGACTAACCGATTCAGTATGAATGGGAATATTCAGAAAAAAGATTTGTGTCTACGATACGAGGTCTTTAAATTGCCATGTTGTTATCTATCTCCAAGCAACGCCCTTAAACAACAGTATCATACAAAGAAACATTAAAAAAAAAACAATGATTAAAACAATAGAATGTTTAAAAACACTGTTTTATCTTTAAATTTTGTGTGATTGTTATTTTATTTATAACTATGTGATTTCAGGACAATCAACAGATTCATCTATTTAACAACAGAAATTTAATCTTTAATTAAAACCTTTAAATTTTATTATGTGTTCATCGGCTTTTATTGCAAAAACAAAAAAAATCGTATTCAAAAAAAAAAAAAAAGAGGGGGGGGGGCCTTGCAACGAATTCATGAGTTTGGTTCATGACATTTCGTTTCGTTTTTTTTTATCAGCAACACGAAAGGATTTGGCACGCAATCAGAATGGGCCCTTGAATAATATTTTCAATTTTTTTTTTTTAGAATCCAACTTTTATTTAAAAAATAATAATAATAATAAAAAGCTGTGTGACCATTGAAGTAGCCCATGTGTATCATTAACTTTGACATTATGTTACTTGTCATCTAATTTAAAAAAATTAATGAAGTATAGTAATTTATTCTAATGTATCCCAGGTTCCCCTTAGCGCATGTGTTATTTCATGGAGAATTCGGCGCTATCAAATGCCTGAAACACCTAGAGCGCGCTGACAACGCTAATTTCAAAGTCTCATAGAGACAAATGTTTTTTTTTTTTTTTTTTTTTTTGAATTTAATGTCTTTTTTGTATATTTTGCTATTATTATTATTTTATTATTATTATTATTATTATTATTATTATTTTAATTATGTAACTATGTGATATAAGAACAATAAACAGATTTGCTATCTATAATAATTCATTTAAAAAATACTCTCACTCTGCGTTATACTTATTTACTGCAAGTGCTAAACTGCGTAATAGTGGGGTTTTGTGTGCATCTCTAAATTAAAAAAAAAATAATAAAAATTGAAAGGTTCTGCTGGAAACTGCAAGTTTGCTTTATCTTATAATATCTACACATGAAGAAAAAAAAAAAAAAATAGTAGCGAATATGTAATTATTATGTAACTATGTGATGTAAGGACAATAAACAAATTTTCTATCTATCTATATGTAATTTTTTTTTCTTTCAAACTACTTGAACCAAGTAGGTTTGTATCAACATTTTCAGTAAAATATAAATATTCCAGACTTTTTTTTTCTTTTTTTTTTTTTGCTTTTTCTGAGAAACCTCACTTAAATTACACGATAAATGCTTACAGCTGAAGCTCAACAGTAGCTCTGTTGTAACAGACATGAATAAAAATACCTGCTTTGTTGTGACATTGCTGTCCCACTTACGCATTCGTAGCCAAACTGCCTTGACGTGAATTGAGAAGATATATAAGCTACTGTCTGAATATAAATCTGCAAGTTAAATTCTGTTCAAATATTTTGTACCACTGAGTATTCTATACATCAAACCTGTTAACCTTTGTTCTTGATAAACCTCTGGGCTATAGAATGACTCGTATCCAGGCTTTTTCTTTTTTTTTTTTTGTTCTTTTCTTTATTAGTCAGAATCTTCTGACGTTTTTTATTTCTTCTTTTAAAAGATTGATCTTTTTTTTTCTATCAAAATCTTTTTGTTTTATAGTTCATTATTGGTGATATGCTACTGCATTTAAAAAAAAAATTAAGGAGAAAGTGAGAGTTCCTAACCCTTTTATCTTGATTACCATTTTTATTTTTCCAAAAAAAAAAAAAAAAAGGGAATAGTACTCACCCTTTGTTATCTTTAAAAGTAGGCTACAGACACCCCCCACGTTGCTATTAGTTTCCCAATTCTTACAAAGCACCAAATAGTATATATATATACATTTTTATTTGATAAATCCTGGAAAAGAGCCTAATTACGTTTCAAGGCGCGCGCATTTTAACAAAAAAAGAAAAAAGAAAGTAATCAGTAAACTCAAGTCTCAAAAAGTCCCAGTCTGTGTTATCACTGGCCCTGTGTGTGTGTGTGTGTGTTTTTTTAATATACATATGTCAAATTTTGATCTCGGCTGCCGCTACTCTGATGTACCTTGAAATGCAACAAGGCTCACTTTACGTAATAAATATGTGGTAGAATTTGGGGGCGTCATTAGCCATATACTTTGATGTAGAGTCGCAAATCTAGAAATATATATTTTGAAGTTTTTGCTTATAAAATTTTTGCAATTCGAGAAACACACATGTACACAAAAGCCTTTATAAATATGTAAAAAAATAAAATAAAAAAAAGGGCTCAATAGAATGAATAAGTACAAAGTTCTAACAAATGTGTGTTTATAGTTTTTTGAATTTATTAACAAAGGCTATTTTAGTTTTCAACTTTCGTCTTCGATGAGCTAATTTGCAGCATAGAACAAAATTTAAAATGACAAAACTAAAAAAAAAAAAAAAAAATTGATTTGAAACAAAACCAAGGAGAATGAAAACTATTCTTACATTCTCAAATATACGTATATATATAGATAGATATCTTTGAATTATATTAATGTATCACTGTGGTGATTATATGTTTATAAGCAAACCAGCTTTGAACTTACCTGTTGTCACCTTGGTAGCATGTTTGTAAAAAGCCCAAAGTTAAAAAAAAAAAAAAAGATTAGGCAAAGGACCTGCCAAAATAATATATTACAAGATATCACATTATAAACTTTTATGTGTTAAACAATCAGTACCCCCCAAGAAAGAAAAAAAAGGCCCGTAGAAGCGCGGTTATTAATTTAAGAAAATATATATATATATAGTCAGTAAACAAAACAGATTTTTTTTTTTTTTGACAAGTTGAAATTATAAACGAAAAAAAAAAAAAAAATTATTTAATTTTATTTGTACATCATTATTGTGTTTTGAGTAGGTGTTCGCGTATGTTGCTATTACCTAGAAACGTGTTGAGTAATCTTTTTTATTTTTTCATTTTTTATTTTTTTTTCCCACAAAGGCACGCTTTTCTCCCAACCATACAAAAAACAAAAATCACCGAGTTAATATATTGAAAACTTTTTTTTCAAAAGATTCAAGTATGAAAGATTTTTCAATGACGACATATAAAAACATGAAAAAAAAAAGTTTGGTGGAGCCGTGAAATTTTTCAAAGACATCGGCGGCTGGATAGTACCCGAATACTAATCTCCTGATTATAGTCATTATCATTATTATTATAATCATCATAATAATTAAGTACAAATAATTATCATCGCAGTATTTTGATAATAAGTTGTAATGACTATTATCATCAACCACGATATAACTTACAGTATCATCTGTAATGTTTTTAGGTAATCAATTTTATTTCTTGATTTTTTTGTAAAAAAACAAAAAATAAAAAAATAACAACCGGCTCGCCTGATTTAACTTGTGGCTATGTAGTTGTTGTTAACAAAAAAATAAGTATGGTGAATGACCATCATAATCACTGGATAAGTCACGCCAAAAAAAAAAAAAAAAAAAGATTTCAGTAGTAGGCAGCCAGTTCTCTTTCTTGGTCACATTATTAATTGAAAAAAAAAAAAAAAAACGTTCAACGGACGAGGCTGTTTTTTTTTTTGTTCTTGGAGTCTCGTTTTTTTTTTTGTTTTTTTTTTGTTTTCGAGCTTTGTTTTGTTTCCAACTAAAATATGAAGCTTTTACTCGGAGACTGTTGGACCGTGGAAAACTAGGGTGATTTCTGCTCTAAGGCTTTAGAATGACAACGTGTTTGATAATGATAATAATAATAATAATAATAATAATAATAATAATAATAATAATAATAATAATAATAAATAATAATAATAATAATAAAAGACTAGATAAATAATTATGAAAAAAAGAAATTTGTTTTGTGTTCCTCAAATATTTTCTTTTTTTTTTTTACAACTTTTTTTTATTTACCTTTTTGCCTATTTCATTTATTTTTTCTTTTTTTTTTTTTTTTACTTTTTTTTATTATTTTTTTTTTTTTTTTTTAGTGTTTTTTTCTTTTTTCCGTGTTTTTCACGTTTTTTTTTTTTTTTTTTTCTAAATTACATCTTCCTAAACTCGCTTTTTCACTGTTTTCGCTTAGCCTGATTTTTATATAAACCTCGCGTTCTGCTTTTTTCTGCAAGTCTTTTTCACAACCATTCATCTTCTTCGTCTTTTTCATTCTTCATACCATTCACTTTAATTCTCTCTAGAGTATACCACTATTTATGATGAATTCTTTGCATTTCGTTAACCCTAAATCACTTCTTTCTTTCGATGATCACCTAAGTTCATCTTATGTCGACTCTAACCAACAACAACAGCATCTGCATCAACAACCCCAGCCTTACTTTGTTAATTCTCCGGCAACATATTTTTCTAACAATACCCCCAGGTTAGCCACGCAGTTTTCTGATTATCTCTCACTCCCGTCCCCGAAGTATTCGGACACTTACACACCTACTCTACCTTCTGTTGTTGCACCTGAGCCCAACGAAGAATACTTCTACAACCCAGCATTTTCTATTCCATCGCCATCTGATTCCACCGTATCTTCAAGAAATAACAGCATATCGAGTGATGTTTCTCTCGATCTGGCCTCTCCAGAGCCTACACGCGAGCAGAAAACCGCCAAACTCGGAAAACGCAGAAACTCCCACAAGTCTCTTAACGCATCCGTTCCAGAAAATTATCCCACTTTTGTTAAAACAGATCAAAATGGGGTTGACTGGATTCGCTTTGTCTATTCCAAGGATAAAGTGAAAACCTCGTACAAGATTCGCTGTGATATCAATTCTGTCAACACTGCTGAACTTGAAGAAAACTTTAAACTGCAAAATTGCATTTATCCTCGCGCATGTGTACCGCCCGAGCAATACAAGGGTAATCGTCAAAAATACGAGTCTGAGTGCAACCGGATTGGTTGGTGTCTTGTGTACATCAATCCCATACTCCGTGGACAGCGCGGTCTTATTCAGCGTGCTGTGGACAGCTGGAGAAACACAAATTCAAATCCGTGCATGCACTCACGGCGCGTGCGTCGCATCTCTAAAATCAAATATACTCAAAAGTCTAGACCTAATGTGCCGGCCACATGTGTTGATGTTCTTTCTGATGACAATCTAACTAACGGTGTGAACAACGGCAGTTCTATTTCGCTTGGAAACAGTCCCCTTGATGTGACGCTTAACCCGCAGTTAAATATCATGAGATTTATGCCTTTTGTGACGCCTCTTCCGAGTCCGGTATACTATCCCATGGGACCAATGTCCGCGCTTCAGTCAGCACCCATGCCGCTCCAGCGCCCATATCCTAACAACAGTCCAATTGAATACTACTTGGACTGCCCGTATGCTCTTGCAACTTATCCCGCGGTTGAGTACAGTGTGTAGCTGGAAGGGGTTTGAATATATTTAATTTTTTTTTCTTTTTCATGTTTTGAGTTTTAATCGCGTTTAATGTGTAATTATTTTGATTTTAATGGTGATTGGCAGTTGTGATAAAAGACTTGTTATTTATAACATATAATTTAGAATTTACTTTTATTTACGTTATCTTTTATTAATCTTTACCTAATACTTGTCTAGCCTCATTTGGTTTGGCTACCATCATATTTTGTTCGCTTTGTTCTGGTCTTTTTTTTTTTTTTTTTCATCTTCTGAGCTTTCATCGCCTGCTTTCGTTTTCTTTATACGCCTCCTTTTTTTTTTTTTTTTTTTTTTTCTTCACCTTTTTTAACTGAAACACTTTACGACATTCTTACAGAGACCTTTCTATATTTTTGTGCAGGCACGTCTTCATTGCCTTTTTTTGTTGATCTTTGATCTTCCTCGCACTTGGTACTTTTTTTTTTTTTGTCTGGTCGCAAGTCTGTGGAAATTATCAAAAAGCTCGAAACGTGTGTCTGCATTCCCTTTATTCGCAACTGAGCAAAAGTTTAGCAAAACAAATAACAATAACAACCAGAAAACCTCTTTTTCTTTCAAAATTATTTTTATTCTTATTGATTTTTTTTTTGAACTTCATTTTTTTAATCTTTTAATTTGAATAATATTTTGCAATTGCACAATGCTTGGTCGCAAAAAGTCTGGACGCACTTACTCCTTAACCTCTTATACTGGTGTTGGGCTGGCTCCTCCCAATAGTCCTGCTGCAAATCCAGCTGCTGTTGCGGCTGCCTCTTCTGTTGGCCATGCCCTTAATAACAATGCCGCCTCTACTTCTAATAAACAACCTGTACTTGTTGACCGTCGCCACTCTGGAGTGGGCACCGCAAGATCACCTTCACTCACCTCTAACACTAAACGATTTTCGGCT
The DNA here is from genome assembly GCA_013305925.1 of Geotrichum reessii. NCBI lineage: Eukaryota > Fungi > Ascomycota > Dipodascomycetes > Dipodascales > Dipodascaceae > Geotrichum > Geotrichum reessii. The sequence goes on from QVTG01000070.1 coordinate 19,102, forward strand.
GGGCCACCCACAGTAAAGACTACCACCAAACGTATAGTTAACCCTGACAGATCCTTCTCACTTACCACAACAACCACTAAAAACCTCGGCAAGTTCGAGATTACAACCACAAAAACGACTCCCCTAAAGCCACCGCCGCAAAAGACTCAGAAAAAACAGCTTCGTAAGTCTTCAATGCGTCCGCCCGCCTCAGGGCCTATTCATGAGTCGGATCTCGAATCTGTTAAAGAGGACTCTCTGATTACGCTCACACCGCCCCGCAAGGCTGCAAATCCTAAAATATCCTTCTCCCCGGTAACCTCTATTGATGAACAGGAAGAACCTGTGCGGCATAGTCCGCCACCTCGTTCTTTGTCACCGTCAAAACCGGCTCTCAAGGATAACTCGCGAGCCAGCTCGCTCAATTCTGGATCAACTCTACAGGTGCCTAAGCGCCGACACAGTGTATCATTTACTGATCTCAGTGAATCCAAGCTTTCATCGGCTACAGCTCTTACTAATCAGATGCAGCAAAAGCGTCACTCAAGCATGGCTGGCCATGTCCATGCTGCTGCGCATGCTGTCAAGTCAAACGGTAGCCCAACTACTCCACATAAAAGCATTAAAAACTCAAATATCCAGAAAAGTAACAGTCCCAACGCCGTCAATACGTCACTTGGAAAAGCTTTGGGTTTGCCTATTCAAACCAAGCGCCAGACGGTCAAAGAACGCGGAGAGGAACGCCATGCTAGTACATCTTCTGGTGCCAATCTCCAGCGTAAGTCTTCGGTAACAGAGAACACAGCGTCTAAAGCTGCTAGAAAAATTAAAAATGAAACTGTGAAGATCAATGAACACAATAATAACAGTAAACTGGCAGCTGCTGCCTCATCTGTGGTAATCAGTAATCACCATATTTCAGCACACAATAACACATTTACCAAGCACACAAATACTACTAACAACACAAAACCTGTCGCGGCCGCTGCGGCCATAGCTTCAAATAATCATTTCCACCACTACCGAACTTTAGCATACGGAGACGATACTGGTGCTGCGAGCGCCGCTGCCGCTGCGGACAAAAACATCAACGGCAGTTTCAAACTTAACTCTACTGACGAGGCTGCTGATGAGGAGTATCCAGCCCCTATTCCAATCTACTCGTCAGAAGAAGACGATGTGATTTCAATGAGCTCTGAATCTTCGTGGAGACGTAGCCACAAAAAACCGGCAAGTGGACTCAACGGGTTCAAGAAAAGCAGTGGGACGAAATCAAATACATTACATGCGGCAACAACGGATTCTGCAGCTAACGTGCCTGCATCGCCTACAAAAGCATTTAAGGTTTCAAAACCGACTCAGACTAAGAAAAAAGGGATTGCTAACAGCATGATGTCTAATGGCTCTCCAGACACAAAGCCCCGGCCTAAGTCTTTTTCTCCCTCTTCAAAGACTCAGGCACAACAAAAGACTCAGGCACAACAAACTGCATTTTCGGCTGCCAAGCGTGAGCCGCAACATGTTTTGAAGCGTACACCCTCAGCATCAAGCTTTGAGCGTGAAAATTCAGGCAACTCTGGGTCTGCATTTAAATTGATGTCGTTGCGCGACCGCACAGCTGAAAAACCTACCTCTTCTAGCAGTTTCAGTAGCACAACAGATAGCAGAAGCACTATGGCTTCATCGGGGCTTGTGTCTTCATCGTCATTTGGAAGCCATCCTGGCTTCTCTTCACGTTTTGTAGACTCTGACTCTGAGGATGAAATGACAACTGCCAACACCCGGGCCAATGTTGGGACGCCGCGGTTTATTCCTGCAAACATTGCAGTGGAGGCTGGAATCATACCGTCTCAACAGCCTCAACAACAACATCACGGTGGTAGAAAGTTCTTCAAGTCCAGTCATGACAATGATCTAGGTGCCGCAGGTACTAGCGGCTCTGAGGAAAAGAAGAAACGGTTTAAGGGATTGCGTAAGGTATTGGGTTTAAAGTATTAATTCGAGTTTCATTTCTCGTGACTTGATATATGAGTTGGTTGTTTATTACTAGCCTATTTTTTGGAGATGTTTCCATATCATTTATTATTATTATTATTATTATTATTATTATTATTATTATTATTTATTATATTATTATTATTAATTTCAATTGTCATAGTATATAAAAACGAGACCTTTTATGGTTATCCTATCTCAAAATTGGTTATCTGAAAAATTGAGATTTCGTAACATTTTTTCTTCAACAAAATCGATTTTAAAAAAATTGGACCAAGATTTTAATAAAAAATTTAATATCTATATATCCTTTATAAAAAATCATTGACTTAAAATAAATATATATACATATATATATACGTATATTATAAACTAGAGGGGCTCATGAAGAATTTTAAAAGCTAAAAAGCATTATCTACATAGTGCTTTCAGCGCTATTGCTGAAATAAAACAATAACAAGCAATGTGAGCAGCATTACTTTTGTTTTTTTTTATTCGGAAAAAATTGCATAGTAATAGGACCTTCATTCTATTAAAATATTTAATAAACCCTGCGCCTCTCTAATTTATTAAAGCAAGTTATTGAGATTTTATCGTGTATTGATCTTTAAATTTCACCTACAACGTATTTTGTATCCTGAAATCATCTTAAGACATTAATCAAACTATATAGAAAATTGTGCGCGCTGTTAAATGTAAAAACAATCGAATCAATTTTATAAAAATAATATATAAATTCCATCATTTTTTTTTTTTTTTTTTTTTTGTAATTATATGTATATTCGTGTTCCAATTTTTTGACATAGAAAAATGAAAAGACCTTTTTTTCAATCAATATCTACAATTTTTTTTTTTTGTTTAGAGGGGAAAAGACTATGAAAACCTATCAACTTGAATAAATGTTGTTGTCATAACTGGCAATTCAAAAAAAAAAAAAAAAAACTTTTGCTTTTTAGAAATGAAGAATTGAGACCTGTCAAATGTGAAAAAAAGGAGCTATCAAAAGTAAATAAATAAATAAAAACACTTTTCAGATACCACTTTGTCAACTATACAGAAAACTGATCAACATTTAACCATTATATTGACAGTTAAAGTATTCCAAATAATAAGCATAAAAAAGGAAAGCAAATGAAATATTAAATTATTTCATGCTCAAGAACTACACTGTTTTATAATTTTATCAAAATTTTAACAGTTTAATATAAAGCCGAGGTATTTCAACATATTGAATAAAAGTTTATTGGGCTAGTTGACAATTGTAAGAACGAATCATGATAAAAAACATAAAGGTATTATATCATGAAAAAAAAAAATTATAATAAAAAGATCTGTGATCATTTTAGATATTGACAATTATGATAAAATTTGAGACATTCACAGTATACGTATCTTATAGTATTCATTTGCATTCATATTTGTGTTAGTGTTGTTGTTTTTTTTTTTCTTCCTTTTGCATTCTCTACAGGATCAGCGCGCCTTGCTCCTATTTTCGCGTACTGGCAGACAACCCGTAAGTATATACAGTGTATTTATGATTTCTCTGGTCAACGTTGATAAATGTTTATGATATACAATGTATATAGAGAATATGAATGAACAAAAAAAAAAAAAAAAAAAAAAAGCAAAAAAAAAAAAACCCCCCAAGAATGTTTCGTACTTTTTTACATGTCTTCTAATAAGTCACGATCATTTTGATTGACTTTGCCAAGTTCTTTAGTATCGTCATTGTCATGTTGCTGTTTTTTCGCGTTAGCGTTATCAGCCCCATTTGCAGCTGCACTAACATCGTCGACACGCCGCCGGACGTCAGATACAATGTTATCAAATACCGAACGCAGAGTTCCTGCAGCCGCACGATTATTAAACAACAACCGGCCAAACGAAATTTTGTTGGCCACGCCCCCATTACCACGGCCATCATCAAAGAGACCCGTTCCCTCGGGCGTCAAATGCACTGTTCCTCCAAGAGTTCCCGAGAAAAGTGTTTCTAGAGATTCGTCGGCAAGCACTACCATACGAAATGTGGCTAGGTTTATGTATACCGGCCTTGCAGGGTCGAGTGCCTTGTTAAAAACATTCTTTTTATCGTCAGATCCATTCTCACTCAAATTATCGCTGCAATTGCCAGACCCAGCTTCATCGTCGTCGGGAGTGGCATACTCAAATGCACGATTAATGAAACTTGATACTGCGGAAAGGTATCGCACGCTCTGTTCATGTTGCAGAGTCTCTACCGAAACCTCATGTGGCACGGGCACAAACTCACTATGGTCAAAATCAATAAGATCACGGACATCAATCCCGTCTTCTGCACCCTCTGCTGCCGTACGGTTCGACAGAATCTCATCGTTATGAGCACGCGCTTTGGCAATCTCCTGCTGATTCTTCGCACGGATACGTTGTGACTCTGCATCGAGAATGGGCGACTCACCTTCACGAAAAGGACGCGTGAGAAATAGAAGGCCCTCAGACATCTTGAGTATGCCTTCGCGGTCTACTTTGTTAAGACCAGCCTCATCATACAAATCATAAAAATATGACATTGCAGACATTAGATCTGGTTGCACCAAGAAATCAAGACCTTGGACCACGTCTTGCAGTGTCAAAGTCCCAACCATCTGACCATCCCAGCGATTGAACAGCCGGTAGACAAAATCATGTGGCTCTGCGCGTTTTATTGCCGATAACTTTTCTGTCAGTGGTGAAAAGCAGGTGATAGACGTACCTGCCACAAACTGCGGATCCATCCAATCCACAATACCTGCCATAAAAATGCTGAATGCATCTAAAGTCATATCAGTTCGTGTAGCACCAAGACCAAGACGAGTATCCTGGATTGCTGCATAGAAACGGTCATAAATAATGCCTAGTTGGTCCATTGAAAGATTCCGTGTCTTGGGTAGATTTCGAATCTGAGTGCGCTTTGCAAAAATCTCAATGTCGTCTAAAATCTGGCCTTCAAACTTGCGACGGTAACCGTCAATCATGCTGTCAGTGATAATAGAAAACTCGCGGAACGCTGCAATCATAAGTTCTTGGAATTTGGTGACCTTGCGAATATTGGGATTGCTAGAATTGGGGTGCACAGGATCATCTAAAGTTGAAAAATATTGTTTTAAAATCTGGATCACTACACCGTCATCTGTGGCATCTAGTAGTTCTTCACCATTGACCCTTAAAATAGCTAGTGCAACCTGAAACAGCGTTTTGGGACCCTCTAAAAAGAACACATCCATAATTCTAAATGCAAAAACAAGTGGCATAGAATTAATGAAAAGAGATAGAAACCAAGGAAGCGACACCACTGATAGTTGAACGTCGTTCTTTGCCAAATGATCCCATAAAATAGGCATGGTCTTTTGCACTAATGCTTCAAACACTTTTTGATCAAGTAATGTACCATACATTGTTTTTGAGTAGTAGCCAGGCAACATGATATCACAAACCTGCGACAAACACCAAAATGCTTGCTCTTCAGACATGTACACAAGAAGTGCGGCGGCAACGATATTCATGGCTTGGCAGTATCCAACATCCGGATTCTTCCATGAATAGACTGTTAGCACACGTCGCAAGCGTTCAATGCCTTCAGGATCCTGATATGCAGCGTACTCAGGTAGCGATCTGTTCAAGTCTTTTTCAATCTCCTCAATTGCTAGTGAAGTTCGGCCCTTATACTCATCCAATAACGACACATATAATCTCTGATTTTGCATCCTTCTGAATGCAGATCCACTAGTCAGTTCCCAAATTTCACCTCTAAGTCTATTAGGAAGGCCAACTCGAATTAGCTTGAAGAAGCCAGGCTGCTTAATGATTGATACATTTCGGCCATGTGCCAAAATATATTCATACCACAGCCTCAATTTTGACTTGTCGCGCAGCTTCTTCGGGTCGCCAGGATAGCCAAATAATCTTCCTAAACCTGATAGTGGCTCTTCCACCTCTGTACCACCATTAGCCAGTCTCAAAACCAAGTATTCGGAATGAAATGTTGACAAAAAACTTTTAGATGCCTTAATTAATGGTAGATTTGATTTGAGATTGCCCTTCAAAATACCGCAAAACCGCTCGCAACGCGACCTTAAACCCATAAACTGAATCACAATTGTCAACCCATGATACAGCGTGATAGATAAAGCGTAGATCATTGAATTAGATGGCACACGCTCAACTTTAGAAATTGATATTAAGGAAATTGTAAAACTGCAATTGCGGCCAGTAGGGACATTGTGCTCGGAATCAGCAATAGATTCAAAGATTAAAAAAGACTCAGAAAGTTGAATCTTACCGGAATAGAAAACAGAATCCTCGGGCAGGTTCTTCGAGTTTAACGAATTGTTGCCAGTATATTGGCCAGAGGTCTCGGCGGGAATTATGGAAATCTCAGCTTGGCACTCATCCATGAGCGACTCAGATGGCGGAAGTTTAAATTTCTTTCTAAACAATTCATCTTGCGAAAACTTGCGATTGTAAATAGTTGTAATAGTTGGAGCCGGATTGTTTATCGCTGAGTCACTTGACGCTTTATTGTTGCTAGTGTTATCAAAAAGCGACAACTGTGACGCTTTAGTTCGCAACGTTTCAAAAAACGACATAGTTGTAGTACTTCAATTAGAGTACAATTCAGCAGAAGAATTTTCAAAACAAGTGTACTTGTGTCGTTGAGCAAATTGAAATTTAACCTGCTGTTCTAATTACACGGTCTGCAGTTCAGTAAAAAGAATTAGTATGTGCTGGTAGTTTTTTTTTTTTTATTATTTTTTGGAAGGATAAAAGAAGAAAGAAAAACAAGAAAGATATTGCCTGGGAATAAAAGGCTACATAACAAAGAACATAGTCGGGATCTGGGCCTTAAATTAAAAGAGTAAGTTGTGGGTCAAGCCGCTAAAACGTGTGTCATTTTGATATTTACGCTGCAGTATGTTATATACGCACTAAATAGTGTAATAATTTCTATAACTTTGATATGATGATTGATAAATAAAACGCTTGTTTTTATTATTATTTTTGATTACGGTTATGAAACTAATACTTAAAATAATTGGGTTAACATCAATTGTTGCTACCGCTACCAGATTTATGGTACCGTCTACCGCTGTAGCTCTTGTTTGAACGAGAAGAAGATCCAAGAGATCTAGGGCCCGTAGGCGCATTCAGAGGTGGAGATTGAGATCGATTTCTACTACCCGATTTATCATCACGCTTGTCATCATGATGACGGCTACTGCGATGATATCTACTAGAACCATGTCTGCCGCTTCTCTCACGACTGCTGCGGCGGTTTCTAGATGACGAAGAAGAATCACGATCGCGATGTTTTCTATCGCGTTCCTTAAGACGGTCACCAAACGAGCTTCGGTGCGAACGACTGTCTCTGTCACGATAGCGGCTAGAGTCATTACGAGAACGAGAACCCTCACCATCTTCAGACTTACGGTCCTCAGAGCCCTCGCTATCACGACATCTTGATCTGTTGTAATCGTCCCCTCCATCCTGATTGTTATCCTCTTTGTTGTTGTCTCCATCAGCAGCATTATCTTCTTCGCCTTGAACTAAAGTGATGGCAGAGCCATCCTGTCCACTACTGCGGTTGCTATCATTAAAGCCACTGTTGTTATTATAGTTATTGTAGCTATTACTGTTGTTATAATATCCACGGTTCCGGTAGTTATTATTGTAGCCACCTCGATTGCTGCTGTTGTTGTAGCCACCACCGTAGTTATTGTTAGGATTGTTGTATCGGTTGTTATTGCTGTTGAAATTGTAGAATCCTTGACGGGAATCGTTACCTTGTTGCTCAGCATCTTCACCAGTACTATTATTGTTGTCCCCATTATTAGGAGCCTCTAGTTCGCCCGCATTTTCACCGACAGGAAGCGATTTGCTGTCAACTGCGGGAGTCGCTGGAGCACCAGTAGCAGGCCAATTACCTCCCATTTGCTGCATTTGCATCTGTTGGAACTGTTGCATTTGCTGCTGGAATTGCTGTTGCAGTTGAGGATTGTTGTTACCCTGAGCCATCATGTACTGTTGCATCTGGGTCATGTATGCTTGCCACCTTTGATAGTACTGTGCCATCATCATAGGATTCATATTCATATTGTTATTGCCATTGCGGTTATAGCCAGTGTAATTATTGTGATGGCCAAACCCTCTACCGCTGAACCGATTATTGTTATCATCGCCATTTGCATCCTTAGCTCTAGGCTCAGCTCTCTTTACTTCAATCTGTTTATCCTTAAGAATTAAGTAGGGCTCATTTACAATACGCTCAACAGCTTGGTCACTATCAAAGGTAATAAAGCCAAAGCCACGGGGGCGACCAGTATCTTTGTCAATCATCAATTGGGCATCGATAACAACACCGTACTGAGCAAAAAAAGAGTTGAAGTCCTCTTCAGTAACATCCAAGCCAACTCCACCCACAAAAATCTTAGCGGTCTTGTCCTGTTCTTCACGAGGGATAGCACGTTTAGGATCAATCTAATCAGGTGTTAGTAAGAAAAAAAGAAACCGTTAAAATAAATTCTGTAAGATACTCACAATTTTACCATCCAAAAAATGCTCTTCAGCAAGAACAAGGTTGACGCTTTTTGCCTCAGCAAAATCCAAAAAGCCAAAACCTCTGGATCTACCAGTGACATTATCTCTCATAACAGTACAGTCAACAACTTCACCGAATTTAGAAAAGTAGTTCTTTAAAGACTCTTCAGTAGTTTCCCAATTTAAACCACCAACAAACATTTTTCCTTCATCTTTAGGCGGGATGTAAATATTACCTGTGTTAGTAGCACGACCAGGAAGGGTAGAAGGATCAGGCTGACGGAACGGCTGGTTAGCACCATTATTGTTTATGATGTTATTATTGTTAATAACAGAGTTATCAGGAAATTGCTGAAACTGAGCATTGTTTTGATTATCGTTGCTACCATTGTCAAAGTTATTTTGTTGAGGAGGTTGGTCAAACTGAGCACCGGGAATGTTAAACTGGGCTCTTGGGTCTTGGGCGACGTTGTCGTTAGCATGGTAGGTATCGTTATCAGCATTGGCATTTCCAACGGGCTCACTTCCAGTATTACTTTGTTCGAGTTGAGTGGAAAAATCTTGAGGTGCAGGGGGCGCTGGTTCGGGCTCAGATTTGACAGGCTCATTCTGTTCAGGTTTTAAAGCCGTGGCATCTGATTCAGGAATCTCTACCTTGGGCTTTTCTTCGGGTTTGCTGGAATCACCGCTATATATATATAAAAAAAAATAGACAAATAGAAAAAAAAAATTAATAAAACGGATGGTTGATTCGGTATTAGTAAAGCTAAGAATATGTAAAGGAATAACTAAATTATAAAAAACTGGGATTAGGGGGGTAACATTACTAGATATCAGCAAAAAGCTCATCTTCAATATCGAAGGTTGACATTTTAATAACTCTCAATTGTTCTCAATCTTTGCGCTGAAAATTTATGAAGCCTATCTCGTCTTTTTTTCCTTTCTGTTTTCAAACTATTATATGTTATATATTAACCTAACGATATGCTGTGACTGAAAGAAAAAAAAAAGTTTCGTATTCGTTAAATATACAAGATTACTGGCGGATTAGTAAAATAAGCTGTTGTTATGATGGTTACACGATTATTCGTGATGTAGTTAGAAGGTCAGAAAAACACCAATAATCTCAGTGCTTGATAGTTTTTTTTAAAAAAAAAAAAAATGAAACTTGAAATTTTCAATTCTTGTCTCGTTCGAAATTTACTTGAATTAAAAAAAAAAGTATCGTGAATAATCAGAGAGAAGAATAGTTGTGTGGGATATGGTGAAGAAGAGGGAGAAAAAGAGGAGAGGAAGAAGAAAATTTGAGTGCCACTCGTAAGTTTTAAAAAGGACAAGACGCATAAAGACTACTGAGGTTTAGGGTTAAGCTTTGTCATAGCAACTGTACAAAATAAGGAATATTTCCTGTTACAAACATATTGTCTTTTTTAAGTAAATTGAAAATACTATCTGTATTAGGTAACTTTTTTTCATCCCAAAAAAAACAACCTGAAATTAGAAGTCGTCATAGAAAATTTTTTATGTTCAAGCTTTCAATTGGCCTTCGCAACCCACAAAGCAAATAATGAAGTTTCTGATATTACTCGCCCAACAGCACGAAGAATTTCGGATCACCGAGCTCCAGTCTTTAGCAGACATATATGGAATTAAGCTGGACTTGAGTAACTACATTCCTGAGGTATGTTTGACAAAATAGTATTTTGAATAACCAAGAGGTTTAATTCTAACAATTCTCATTCCTAGTAGTCTCCCTTTTTAATTGTTGATCTAGATAGTTGCGAAGATGCAAAGAAAATTGTTGAGAGATCTATTTTGACCAGATCAGTGTACGAACTCTACGCCACAGGCGTAACTCTGGAAGATCTACATGCTGGTACCAAGGAATGTCAATCACAGTGGGAACAATTTATTGACGAGAGCGTGAGTTTCAAGTTTGATTATTTTGGTTACAAAGGGTCGAGAGTGCGGAAAGACATTATTAAGCGGTTTGAGAGTTTTGCATTTATGGCCTTACCTGGTCCTATCCGTATGAAGAATCCGGATCAAGTTTTTACTTTGTTCGAACAGTACAAAGTTGTCGGCCAGAATCCCGAGGCAGAGCCAAGAAAGATGTGGTTTGGTAGGCTAGTGAGTGAGACCTTTCGACACTATGCCGATGAGCTTGATTTGAAGAAGCGACGGTACATTGGTACAACTTCTTTTGATGCCGAACTTGCCTTGGTGTCTTGTAATATTGCCCAAATTACACCTGGTAAAGTTTTATATGACCCCTTTGCCGGTACGGGCAGTTTTCTCGTGGCTGGAAGTAAACTTGGTGCTTTGACAGTTGGATCAGACATTGATTTTAGAATGCTGAAAGGCAAAAGCGCTCAGTGCAACATTGACGCCAATTTCAAGCAGTACAAGTTAACAACCAAATACCTGGATGTTATGACAATGGATTTCACACACAATGCGTTTCGAGAATCGTTTTTGTTTGATGCCATTGTTTGCGATCCTCCATATGGTGTCCGGGAAGGCTTAAAGGTTTTAGGTTCTAAGGATGAAGAAAAATTTGCTGGAAAAGAAAATGTACTAATTGATGGTGTCCCTGCGCACCTGAGGAAAGATTATATCCAGCCCAAGAAGCCCTACGAGTTTAATGCGCTGCTTGATGATTTACTTGAATTTTCAGCGAAGCATTTGAATCCCAAAGGCCGGCTTTGCTTTTGGATGCCCACGGCTAATGCAGAATTTCAGGAACATCATATTCCTCTTCATCCTGATTTAGAGCTTAATGCTTGTTGTATTCAAGATTTTAACAAGTGGTCGAGAAGACTTTTAGTCTACACTAGACGGCCATATGGCGAGAAGGGTGAAGCTAATTCTGTTAAGGGTATCTCCAGTGAAGAGTTCAGAGACAAGTACTTTAGAGGCTTTGCTGTTAGAAAGGTAACAGAAAAAGAATAATTACTGTAGTATCAATAGTATACGGTCTTTTTTTTTTTTTACGAATAATAACAAATAATTAAATCCAGTTGTATTTATGGATCATAATCAATTCAAAATAGAAAGAAAAGCAATAGTATTATGTAAATTTTATGTGAAACCTAATCACTTGCCGGATTAACTCTTTTGTTAGATGAATTGCAAACAATGTGGTGAGAACAGAGTCTGTAAAGCAATGCATGACTATGTTAAACCGGCATGTGAAAATATAATCGTAAATCTTTTTTTTCCACATTTTTTTTGGAAATAAAACTGAGTGTGCGACTGATAACTTATTTTGAGATGATAAATAAATAGCTGAAAACTGGACTTTGTAAAGGAAAAAAAAAAAAAAAAAAAAAAAGGCGGCGATATTTAGATTCACGTGTGAAGTCAGGACATCAACAAATTTTATACTAAGACATCAATCATATGTGGCCAATTTTGTGCGAAATCAGAGTCAAAGAGGTATATTAAAAGTGAAAATGGAGTGTAAAAACATTAGGGATTTCTTTCTTTTAACGCTAGTGGTAGTTTAGGCATCAAACAAAAAAAAAAACAAAAAAAGACTTTGTTAGCAAGAAGCACTGTAGCATTTTTCTACAGGTTTCTTGGTAAAAGGGTAGGAGATATCAATAAGCGATGGAACTGACCAAGATGAGTAGTCTGTTATGCGAGACGTTTGAGGTTTTAGTGAAGGATCCAGGACACCGGAATTAACTATCTGCTCCACCATGCTAACAAACATGTTTCTCACCCCGTCTGTGTTCTTTGCACTAACTTCAAAATAGCCATCAATAAAGGACTTGATCTTTGTTGGTTGTTGGGGCGCCGCAGGCGCAGGGGTGCTGGTACTAGTGTTGCTAGTTTTTGCATACGCTGTGTAGAACGGCTGTGACTCTGTTTTATGCTCTAATTTTCTAGCCTTGTTTAAATCCAACGGCTGAATTGATTCAATGAATTCCAAAGCCTGCTCTGTCGACACGACTCGCAACTCTTTTTCGTCAATCTTATTGCCAACAATATATCTAACTACTGGTTGTGTTGGACTACTGTGGATTTCGGTCTCTTCTATCCACTTGGGTAGCGAATCAAACGTTTCCTTGTTGCAAACATCATAGACAATAAAAATGCCATGTGCTCCTCGATAATAAGAGTTTGTTATGGTTCGGTATCGCTCTTGACCCGCTGTATCCTATAATAAAAGCAGTTAGCTCTGCGACTGTAACAAAAAAAAATCATTGATCTGAAAGATAGCTACTTGCCCAGAGCCTCAATTTATACGGTTTCCCGTGCACTTCAAGTGTTTTTATTTTCAAATCAACTCCTAAAACATGGAGTTAGCAATACAAATAGAATCATGAATGCGATTCAAGTACCTATTGTTGTTGTATCACCCTCGTCAAAGGTGTCGTCGCAATATCTAACTAAAAGTGAGGACTTTCCGACCCCTGAGGTGCCTTATTCATATAAAAAAAAAGATTTATTAGCTAACTAGATAGGTTTTGAAAATATGTGAATGTTTGAGATATTATAATACCTATAATGATAAGTTTGATCTGGGGGATTTCCAAATTGTCTGGAGGCAACATGAGGGTCTATGTGTAAATTTTGTAGAAAAGGTTATGATGAAATGAAACAACAAATGTGTCAATAGCCAGTTAAGTCAGTTGTGTATCGCCTCTGGTTCAATGTAAGCTAGAGAATGTAAAAAATAATAATGTGTAGTAGAAGAGAAGAATGCTTGCGGAGGAAAATAAAAAAAAATGTTGAATTAACAAAAAAAAAAAAAAAAATAAGAGATAAAAAATTAAAAATTTTAAGTTTTCTACACTTTTTTAGTTTCTGTTGGTTCGCCTTTTAGCGACCGCCGTTCTCTCTGATATCATCAACCCCTTTTTGTAAACAAAACTGATGCACGTAAAAGACATTGAAGTTCTTGTGTTTTAAAATCTAGAAATAAAAATAAAAAAAAATTTTGGACTACTTCTTCTATTCGAGTATCTATCTACTCAACTAATTAATTTGACATTGAATAGCAAACATCTTTACCCAAGCATCTCTTGGATACGAAGCATCAAAAGGTACAGTCATTGCTATTAACAATCAAATGTCTAAGTCTCTTACAGAAACATCTGAAATCGGAAAGCCAGGGGGTTGGCTCCGATCCAAAAAGCATGGAAAGAGCAAGCTTAAAGTCTATTTGGTAGACTTTGATTGTAGGCTTTCTAACACGTTACATAAAAGATTTTAAAGAGTTGAACTTTTTATCATGAACAAATAATATTAAGATATTAATCAAAAAACTATATAAATCTCCATCTAAACTAAATGTTTAATCCTAGAAGCACATTTGTTAGTACTCATGATCGAAATATATTCAATCTAATGTCTCCATCAGAAAGAATAGATAATAGAATTCATCAAGTAAAAACTTCAGACAAAAATTTAAGGTAGCGTGTTTTTTTCCACACCGACCAACAAAACCAGAAAGGCCCTGAGGGTCTCGAGCCAAATGCACTCTAGTCATCATTGAGTTTTAAACTTAAAGAATGTTCCACATCTATTCATAAGTAACACCGACATTAAGTGAAGTCAAACTTACGATTTATGCGTTTTTTTTTTGTGTTGTTTTGCTGTTGATATATTGTATCTTTGTCGATCAAAAGATAATTTGAAATGTAAAATGAAAAAAAAATTTTTTTTGCTATATTTTTATACCCCAATTTGTCATGTGACCGTAAGTAGGGTTGATCTATGTAATCCTAAATCTTAATTCTGTTCTTCATGATACAACAGGGTAAGAATATTTGACTACAAGCCCCGCCCTAGAAGAGAAAGAGAAGAGAACCAGGGCCCACCGAGAGGGCCTGCAAGGGGTGTTTATGAGGATTACAGGAGGATGAAGGCAGCAGCTGGTCTGCTGGACTACTAGAAATAGTAGTTTGCTAATTCCAAGAGTAAT
>QVTG01000070.1:33569-76261 GCA_013305925.1 Geotrichum reessii
CAGTAAAGCGTATCTGGAGATCAGAAAGCGGAAACATTACGATAATCACAAAGTCTAAGAAGGTCTACGATGAGCGTGATAAGTGGGTCAAGAATTTGAACCCAGTATTTCAGATTACTCAAGAAGAGGACTGGCCTAAGCTGGTTGTCAAGGGCATCAGAACTGGAACCCCTGAAAATGTCGTTGAAGAGGACCTAGAGGAGTCTTTGGGTGTGAAGTTCAGAGTCAATCCAATACGGATTGGAACTGACCACTCGACTCTAGGAGATACTTACGTCTTAGCATTCAGATCTGAGGAGGACAGATACGATGCATTGACGCGAGATCCGATCGTCCGGTACAACAGGCTAAGAATATTTGACTACAAGCCCCGCCCCAGAAGGGGAAGAGAGGGGAACCGGGGCCCACCGAGAGGGTCTGCACGGGTCAGTTATAAGGATTACAGGAGGATGAAGGCAGCAGCTGGTCTGCTGGACTACTAGAAATAGTAGTTTGCTAATTCCAAGAGTAATCAGTTCGCAAGCATAATTTGAGATTAAGGGCCTACAAGCCGCAAGCCAGAATATCACGTAGTCAAGGATCGATAGGAGCGGGCTTTTTTCTACGATGGTTTTTTATGCTTGTGAATATAAATGTGAGACGGAGTACATTTAAGTAATATGTGAACCTCGAGTTCCTGCCACAAAGACGACGGATTGAGCCGATCGTCGGGGACTTTATTAGAAGCTGCAAAACTGAAAAACGATGAAGCAGGCAAGAATGAGTTGATACTTGACTAACACTTGAGTTTTTAATTTATAATTGTTTGTGTAAGCCTACTATATAGCCGACACGAAATAATATATCAAATCAACGTCAGGTTGTGTAGGCGACATGCATACTAGCTGAAGAATCTCAGATAAAACCTGATATTGAGAAAAACCGGCACCAGTTACTAGCAGGGTTATTGAAAACTATTGGAAATTTCTACGCCAGTATATCAAAAGTTATGGTCGTTTTTTTTTTTTGTCAGAACGATACATTCATTAATCATAGGGCTTTTAAAACTCCTTTCTGTAACTGATCTTGTCGACTTTAACCTCACCATCCACATAAGAATAAATGTATAACACACAGACCGCACCCTGAATATCTAATAGACAAAAGCTGGGAATAGGATCTTTTGAACCTTCATCATCTTTTGTACTCTTATTCTCTTTCTCCATATCATCATTCTCATTCTTAGTTTCATCTTCGCTGTCCTCAAGATCCTCAATGTCTGGCCATCCAGTGTAGAAAGCACCAGTAGCACTGCCAGGATTTATAAAAAATTTGCCTTCGAGCTGGTAAGCCTCGACTCTATGGGTACCGCCCCAGATGAGAATATCAACATCCAACTGACGTGCCAGGATCAGTAGCGCATCAGGGTCTCCGTTCGGCACAATAGTATGACCCGAATTAAAGCCAATGCGAAGAGAGCCATGAGTAACTACTTTGCTCAGTGGGAGTGTGGTATCGTCATCATATTGTCCCTTGACGGGTTGGTAGTCTGGCGAGAGATTCTCTAAGAATTTAAGTGTTGTACGGTCTGTAACGTTTCCTAAACACAACACTTGCCCAATTTTGCCAGGACTTAACAACTTTTTAAACTAAATAAAAAGATAAATGTCAGCCAACACCTTTTTCAGGTTTTTGAAATTTTTGATTTTGTGAAGTGCTTACTTTAGCAGGAAGCTCCTGTTTAAAAAAAAAAAATTGTTAATACTTTCTTCAAAGCTAAGCAAAAGATACTTTTAAAAAAGCAGTGTATACATACGCTTGCACGATCCGGAATGAATAAATCACCAATAGCTAAAACCAGCATCTTTTCAATATTAAAAAAAAATTGTAATCTATGTTCAATTGGGTGAATTTGGTTCTTATTTTCAAACAACCAGAGATAGCGATGTTGACAACAATTCAAGAAAATGCTTGGTGTTGTTTTTTAAACCTGAATACTGTCAAAGTAACGAGTATTAAACCCTAAACCTATTTATACCAGACGAATTTAAAACACAAATAATGCACTTTCTTGGGGGTATTAAATTTGATATGTGTGTTAAACTAAAAATCAACCTTTAAAAAAAAAAAACAGTATTTTTCTTATCACTCACAAAAAGACTTGTTATAAAATCAAAAGAAAACATAGTGAAGATATTATTCTTATTATCATCACTTTGTTGTTTTCATAGTTTATTATGAACCATGTAAAGAAGACACTTAGTAAATACAACAAAATTCAAGATGTTTTTGTTCACGTGCTTGCTTTTTTGGGTGTTACGCACTTTTTGGCCAGTGAGTGTACCATTCGGAGGTGACTGTACTATGTACAAAATCTACTTTAATCGTTTTGTTCCTAGTAAAGTTATTAGAGTGTATAAAACAATTGAAAAAAAAAAAATTTACTTTAACTTGATATTCATATATCTTGGTATAAAAAATATTTTTATTTTATTTTATTATTGGAACCCAGAATCAAAAATAAGGCATTAAACAAGATCAGAGTTTTGAAAACAAAATTGTTTAACAAAAATTCAAGGGCTGGTGCATGAAATATGTATTTTTTTTTCTTCTCACATTTGTTGAGGCTGTTGACAAAACCCATGACTAGAGCTTGGTTGAAATTTCATGCCATCTCTACTTGACCAACCAATCTAGTTTTCAACTTTGCCATTATGAAATATCTTATTTGATTAACTTATATCAGATCAAAAATTTTGAATTAATTTAAAAAATATTTCATTAATGAAAAAAACATGAATATTGCAGTACGGTTTTATTTTATTTTATCATTATTTTTACAAAAATGGGCTCATGATACTACAGTACATAATTAAATACAGTAAAAACTTCAATATAATAAACTATTTTGTACTACATTATCAACACAATACGTTTAGGTAACATTGCTATATGTATTGTTATAATCATTTCACTGTTCTTGTAGCTAATTATAAGTTATACATATCAAGTTTCATAAACTTGAACTTTAGTTATACAAGAAAAGCCATAGATTTGAAAAAAAAAAATGAAATTATGTATTTGACAATTGCTTAATCTTGATTCCATAATATAAATCAAAAAAAATTTTTTATCAATAATCTTATGTTCATAAATTTACTAAAAAACCGCATTCAAACAGGGCCACTTGAATATTTTAACCAATTAAGCCTATTTTATAGCGCAAAAACGTTGAATTCCAAACCTTTTTGAAATCCAGGAAATGAGTTTATCGATGATCTCGTGCAGTCCTTCTTTTTTTTTTCTTCTGAGTTTTATAATCCTAGTTTGGAATCGACCTGAAATCAAATAGGCGTTTTAAGTAGATAAAATGGCAAAGTGCACAGTTATTTAGGAATGATTAAAAGTACTGGCGCTCAACAGTTTTTCACTTTTGGAGTCTCGCAGGGTAGAACAATACCGGAGGCTAGACGAAACCAAAAAAAAAGTTGTTTAAGCCGTTCATGTGGTCTATCAATCTTTTGCTCAAGTTATACAGTACCCACTTAAAAAATTTTAAACAATTAAAGCAGTCATAAATCTTTTTTTTTTTTTTTTTTTTTGCAAAGACTGCTTAAATAAAAATCCACTGAAATGTAAAAAACAAAAAAAAAAAAAACTTGAGCTTTAATATTAAAACAGACTTATTTGACGTCGAGAAAAAAAAAAGCCCTGAGACCCACCCTTTTTTTTTTTTTTTTTTTTTTTTTTTCGAGTTTTGCTTAAGCAAATGTGAGCATTGGCCAATAAACCCATTCTTGTTTGCTTTAGTTGCTCCACTCTGTCATCGAAATCTCGAGCTTTGGACTTTAAATAATTCTTAAACATCAAATAGTAGCAGTGAATGAGAACCAGAAGATCTCATGATATCTAACAACTACACTCAAAAATAGTACTGCTTGGATCAGTTCCTTGGTCATATTTCATCACTTTTTTCTGAAAGTAAACGGGCTGAACCTGCACTACATCAGTAGTCTGCAGAGACCCAAGTAATTGGGGTGTGATAAACTCTAGAAGGAGTCAAACCATACGAAATTTTTTTTTTTTTTTTAAATTGTAGGTGGAACAAAACCAAAAAAAAAAAGCTCAACTATTTTTTGTCTACACCGTTGTTAAGAAAGGTATTGTTCCTTTTGAGAAATAAAGTCGTAGACCCCGCCAGGCCTGAAAAACGAGGACCAAAAAAAATAAGCATATTTTGACCAGCCACTGAAAAACCGTAAAATCTCTTGATTAAAGCCATAAAAATACAATAACAAATGTGCTTCCTTTAAAACAATTTGTGCATTGCAGAAACCTTACATTTCCGTACACACTGTGTAGCCTACAGAATTATTTCACTGACATTAAGCATCAAGAATATCTAAATGAATATTTTTTTGCCAGTGTGTGAAATTGGATTGTTAAAAAAAAAAAAAAGTCTCGGCAGCTTTTTGATTGCCAATGTGCACATTATCTTATATTCCTGTACATTTAAAACAGTTTAATTGTTTCCGTAAGAATTTTACATACCAGCTTGATGCCTGTAAAACCGTCAAAATTCTGATTTGACAATATGTATATATCAAAGCCTATGATAAAGAAAACTCAATGTACTGTTGAGATGTAAGGCTGATGCTAATTAGTTTAGTGATAAAATGGTCGGCGAAGTTATAGCCGAGTTACTCGCTTATTCAAACACAAACCAACCATTTACTTAACCTGGAAGGATGCCGTTACCCAGGCTTCCAAATTTCAAACAATACGTATTATATTATATCTCGGCTAACCAGCCATCACATGTATTAATAAAAGATACAATGCATAACAGCGCTGAGAATCGTTGACTAAAGCCTCACTTGTGAACGCGCATACTTCAAGTGATAATAGTTCGCTTAATATGCTTATAACTTCCAGAATAATAGCCATACTGTGCCGACATGTAAAAAAAAAAAAAATAGAAATACAATACGTCGTTAATATCAACATTAAAAACAAATTCAAAAATATAAATAATGGCGTTGGTTCTGGATATTCAAGTATTTGTTTTCAAGTTGTTATTTTATTTATCAATTTCGAGCCAATAAAAAAATTATCATACATTAATACTCTTTTTTTTTTTTTTGAAAAAAAATACAACAGGTAAGAGTATATCACAAAATTGGAAAGTCAATATTCATTAGTTACTTACATTTATTTTCCAGACTACTCATTCGCCTTTTTTTTTTTTTTTTTTGTCATGTTTGTAAACAGTGCTAAAATCAGTACCGTTTTAATAGCATGGCTTTTTTTGTTTGAGCAGGTTCAAACTCTCCCTGTGCCTCAAGCCGCTGATGCCGCAAAGACCAGTAAAGACGGAAAAACTGTGTATCCCATCGTTCATAATAACCCACTGACACCTTGGGTGGATGAGTTGCACATAACCGTCACTGCATATGTTGAAGGCCCTGAGGACTTTTGCAGACCCAGTCTGAGCGTCACCAGCATTCCAGGGTCTAGTAGTAGTAGTAAGATCAACCGAAGTGAAAATGGCCCGCTTTCAACAGCTACAGGACCGTACCCAGTGGTGAATGTGGATGGCAGCTCTGATGGGACTGTTACAATAACTATCAAACCTGATTTTTCATCATTGTCTAGCCAAAAACCAGAGTTTAAAACAATGGTTCCAGATACATCTACCACATCAACAAGTCCGATCTCTGTGCCCACTGAAACTGATATTGATTCAATTTACAGTGTCGATGTCTTACCAACAGTAATTGAGTCTTCTTTTTACTCAATAACTCCGACGACAAGTTTTAAGACTACCGAATGTTCAAATGATGTTTCAACCACTGTCATATCATCTCCATTTTTTACCACTCCGAGTTCCAAAGTTTCTCCATCCACGAATAGCGTATTTCTTTCAGATTCTTTAAAAAACATCGGCTCTGCTACCACAAAAATTGAAAATGAAAGATTTACAACTGTTACTGAATCTGACAATGGCAAGTTTGTTACTCAAACTTATCGTATCGAAAACAACTATTCTAGTTTACTTAAGCCCACTTCTACTGTCATTTCTGCTACCCCTTTTGTAGCCACTAGCTCAGAAGAAACTACAACTATAATTTCAGAAAAAACTGTAATTACTAAAACAATCTCTGGAAAGGCCGTTCTTCTTAAGACCACAGTTGTTCCCGAAATTACATCAGTCATTGTCGAAACGTTGGTTAAAACTACTATCCTTGATGGAAAAACAGTTATTCAAACCTTTCTAGTTGAAAAGGATCAGACGACTACCTTAGTTCATACTGCTGCTGTCCCCACTACCCCTGTTACTGAAACTGAGTACAAAACAATTACACAGACTTTAACAATCAATGGTGTTGAAATCACCCAGACTGTTGTCTTTGATACAGCTTCGACAATTGTTAGCACTATAAATGCCATTTCTACAACCACACACAGACAGTTATCATCTGCAACTTCTACTCGTGCTCCTACTTCTACTGAATATCAGACTATTACGCAAACCCTTATTGTTGAAGGTGAACCTGTGACCCAGACAGTTGTTGTTGATGCTGATTCAACAGTAGTCAAAACCTTGAAGGCTGATACCACAACAGAGCTCAAGGAAATAACTTCTAATACGTCTATTGCCCCTTTTGCTTCTACTAATTACCAGACTATTACACGAACACTCACAGTCGAAGGCGAGCTTGTGACCCAAACAGTTGTTGCTGACGCCAATTTGACTGTTATCAGAACTTTGGAAGCTTTTACAACTGGTATCACAATCAATGAGCCTGGTAATACTGAAAGTGTTCTTTCTTCTGCATCTGTCGGTACTTATTTGAGTGAATCACTTTCTTCTAGCTTGTCCACTGTTGAATTCCTTTGGAGTAGCGCTTTCAAGGTACCTAATTCTGCCGACACTATTTTTATACCATCTTCCACGTCAAACACTTTTGCCGCTTCCTCTAGTCCTAAAACATTTTCTTGGTCTGCTTTACCTGATTTTTCCTTAGCTACTGGAGTACCTAAAGATCTAGCTGCTGATGTAGATTCATCTACACCAACAATTCTTCCAAACAACCCCGTTGAAAGTATTGTTAATACTACTCCAGTATTCAATAATATTCAATCTGAAATTGATTCTATTGCTGTTGAAACATTGACAAATAAAAAACAGCCACTACGTGATTCTACAGTATCGAACATTGAACAATCAAGTCAAGCCGAGTTGAAGCAAGGTGACAACAACTATGATCATATTGCTGAAATTCCTTCAATTGAGCCGACTACTACAACTCTTGTGTTTCAAGGTGCTGACGGCGCAATCTCAACTGCTACTGTGCGTTTTCCTTCATCAACAACAAAATATACCACAGATATTACTTCGTTAGATACTTCTATTGATTTGAGAAGCTCTTTCTCATCAATTTCTACATCTACAATTGAATCAAATTTGTTTGCCAAAAAACCCTCTGTTATCACAGCCACAACGTACATTGCTTCTGAAACTAATTTTCAATTATTGACAAGTTCTACTGCGATAGATACCCCTTATTTTTCCACATTATCTTTGGACAATTCCCATACTTCTCTAAGCACTAGAAAGACTTCTTCCAGCAGCGCTGTGGTTAATACCTCACCAATTCCACAGTCTTTGGTATGGCCTACTTCAAAAGCAATTTCCAGTGTTCAGTATTTTCAAAGTTATTCGTCAACTACCACAGTTGCCAGTGTTTCACTTTCTGTACCCTCAACTTTTATAACCTCAGCCTCTGAGACTGTTATGACATCATTTCCTCAAAATTTAGACGGGTATAAATCAACAATAATTACTACATTGCCTTTTTCTAGTAAGATTTTGAGTTCCCTCAGCTTTGGACAGTTCTATAACATTACAAATTCAGTCTAAACGGCCACTGCAATTGAGAAAAAAAAGAGAGAGGTTTTCGAGTTTTTTTTTCATTTACAATAACTTTTATTTCATTTTATTTTATTTTTTTTTAGTTTATTTTTCTGGGATTTTATCAGGTTTTAACGGTTTTATATTTAGTTTTTACGACATTGTATTTGTGTATAGATGTACTATATATTTTCTTATTAATTATCAAGTTTTATTTTACGATCATAACTTTTATACAGTGATACCTCGTTATAATGTACGCAAAGCCCATAAGTACTTTTTTTTAAAAAAAGCACAAAACTTAGTCCAATTCAAAAGTAAAAGAAATACTTTCATGTACCGATGCTGTCACATTTTTCGATAAAATACCTTGTTATAAGAAATATATTAATTTACATCTGATTTAGTTCTTCTTAAGAGATATTACTATTTTTTTTACTACTAAATGCCACGGACCCAAATTTACTTCAAAATGTACTAATATATACGCAAGTATTTTTTGCGGACCAATAAACTGCCACACCAATTGACCCCAACTTTTGACGAACAAACTTGTTAATTTTATTTATTTTATAACGATATCGTTACAAACTCTTAGACAATCCAATCACTAACAATATACCCCTCGTCAACGAAACACGCATTGTTTTCTGGAAAAGCAAAACGCTTGACAAAGATTTTACTTTGATAAACTAATTTCTATTTTAAGCAATGCCTCCGGTAATGAGACATAGTATAACGCTGTCAGAGAAAAAGGCGTTACGTGATTACTATGCCAGCAGTCCGGTTCGTCCATCGCAGCGTGAACTTATTCAATGGTTTCAGGATAAGTACCAAGTGAAACTCCCTCAATCGACTGTTTCGAGCATTTTGTCACCAAAATATGCACACCTAGACGGACTTGTCGCGCGTGCTGACGGTAAAAAAAAACAACGGCCAATTAAATACCCTTTACTAGACGCGGCCCTGTTTGAGTGGGTACAGAGAAAAGAACAGGAGAGTCTGCCTATCACAGGTGACACGCTGAAGCGCGTTGCGGCCCAGTTATGGGCACGTATCCCTGAATACACTAACTTACCCCAACCCGAGTTCTCGAACGGCTGGCTTGACGGGTTCAAAAAGCGTCATTCTATCAAGTTATCAGGATCGCACAATGAATCTGGACTTTTTCAGAACGTGGCAGTTATTCACGAAATGACCAAAAACTATGCTCGGCGTGACGTATTCTGTTTAGATGAGATTGCGCTGTTGTGGAAGCTGATCCCGAGCAAGCCACCGGAGATTGAAGAGGTGCGTGGCATCAAGCGTTATAAAGCACGAGTAACGGCCACTCTTTGTTGCAATGCGTCTGGGGATGAAAAACTTCCACTTTGGGTTATAGGCTACTCTAAATTCCCGACTGCGTTTCGTAATGCTGGCGTCGCAGTCAAGGCACTCGACTTTGAGTGGAAGCACAATGGTATTGCTTGGATGACGACGTCAATTATGGAAGAATGGTTGTTGTGGTTTGATGACATTATGGAAGGCAGAAATGTTCTATTGCTGCTTGATCGATTCAATCCGCATCTCACAGCTGTTGCAAATATACGGGCAACCGTAGGATTTAAAAACACTACAATTCAGTGGCTGCCAAATGTGGCAACCGGTAGATATAATCCTTACGAGCATGGAATCACGCCTGTTGTGAAAACTCTTTACCGTCGATCATTGCTTAAGTTTTCAATTCGCTACTACGAGCTCTTTCAGGATCCGATGCGCAAGATGAATGTACTCCGTGCGCTTCGATGGTTGACGGCGGCATGGGCACATGATTTAAACCCAGATATTATTAAAGCTGGGTTTGAGAAGGCACAACTGTTTAAAGAGGATCTTGATGACCAGGTGCCACGACGTCGTGGTGGCCGTGGTGCGGAGGAAACAGTCGTTAGCAGCTCTGAGACACCGATATCCCAAAAGAAAGGTCATGAGGTTCACACACAAAATAGTGCCAATGCAGCTTTGCAGCAACAGCGCCATCAACAACACCATCATTCTGGTGCACATACACTCTCAGCTCCAGTTTCTTCTCAGGTGGATTCACTGGACCTTACACTTCCGTCACAGCATCCATTCAACTTGCAACATCAGTTTCAAGGACAGCACCAGCCGTATCATCAGAACATTCAGATGGCACGATCGGTGACAGATGATATCACGAATGTGGGAAATGACGGCAGTAGCAACTCTAATGGTAATGAGGTCAGCCAGTCTAGATCTAGCGACACTGGTGATGCAGGCGATGAGCGTGCAGTATCGATAGGGACTGATTCACGTAGTGATCTCGACCGTTATTTGACTCTTGCTGAGCTCATAAAAGACGTACAACAACTGGCTTCACGTTTTGCATCTGATCAATCGATGCCGTTCAAACTATTTTTGAACCCCGAAGAAGAGGAGGTAGTTGACTGCAACGACGATATTCTAGAACAGATTGCTTCGCAGTTTATTGGCGACCGTGATGCGGAGACTGACGAAGAGAATGAGCCTGTTCGCAAGGTAACCTGGAAGGAGGCGCTAGATGGTCTAGAAGCTCTGATGCAGTTTGAAGAGCAGCAGCCTAACGGACAGATTGATGTAATCAATGTCTTGTATAAACACAAACGACTTATTGAGTTGCGCAAGACCTGAAAAAGATATATATATATTTTTTTATCTTTTTGTGTTTAAAGAAATGGATATACGTCCATTGACATGATATTTACTTAATCAATAACATTCTAAAACTATGACTCAAAAAACAATAGAGTTTAATCTGAATATCAAAAAAAAAAAAAAATCTTGTTGGATAAAACTTCAGATCATAGGTTTTGTTATTTCTGTCGCTAGAGTAGGAGGTACAGCGGTTCAAGTTTGTTGTGCTTTTCCGTTATTTTTTTTTTTAAAAAAAAGGTGTATCACAAATAATTGTTGAACCAAAAAAAACAAAAAAAGAGCAAGAACAACCATATTTATCGTGTGTGAGTTATATCTAAATTCTAAAGATACAATGTGTGATTATTGTATAAGAAAGCCTATAGACTAGTTCTTGACACGTCTAAATGTAAATAACTAATGTAATATGCAACCATAAAAAAATATTATGGATTCAGTAAAAATTTCCCAGTTTGTTCATTGCCA
Source organism: Geotrichum reessii (assembly GCA_013305925.1). Lineage (NCBI taxonomy): Eukaryota > Fungi > Ascomycota > Dipodascomycetes > Dipodascales > Dipodascaceae > Geotrichum > Geotrichum reessii. Next base: position 44,620 of record QVTG01000070.1, read on the forward strand.
CAGTGTGACCCTCAATCTCCTTGCGCTGCTCTTGCTCTCGTAGAACCATACCCATGGCCACTATCAAGTCTGCAAATTCAAAGCCAGGCTCCCAAATCACAAATTCACCCACTTTACGTGTTGCTGCTAGAGTCTTTGTTCCTACATTGTGATATACCGCTACGGGCGGACGTCTATGCTGTTGTGGTTGTTGTTCGGTATCAGTGGTGCTCGGAAGAATTATGTCATCTGAAAAGCGTAGTTCAAAGTATCCAGACCCAAAGGGCGAGCCAATGCCGGTAGTACCGTCCCATTGTAAACGTAAACCACCGTAACTTGTTCGTGTCACCCGGCGTCTACCATCGTTAAGCATAACTACGCGAGATTGTTCAAACTCTGTCTCGTCAAGTTCGAGTGTGTACTTGATCTGATCTGTTCCTACAACTTCTTGCCATACTGTACAGAATGGTTTGTCATCGATTTTTTCAACCATGCTCGTGCCAGCGGTTAGGGATGCTGGACTGTAGAGGACCGTGCCGGGGCCACTGGTACCTATAGGTCGATTGTTAGGCGCAGTATTCAAAAGCCCCAGATCGACTTGATGCTGGTACACCTCTTCTGCAAGTAGTGTTAGTGGACGGTTACTCGCTAAAGCCGGGTTGCGCAACGTTTTTCCGTATCGAGTGATCATCATAAACGGCTTTTTTGTAAAAGGATTAATGGTAGAAGTAGTCTGGCACGTAAGTGCTGGCGGTAATGGAATTTGGCTGGTTCCAATCCCGCTATTATTTTGCTGCTGTCGTTGTTCCCCCAAGTTATCAGCTTGTTTCAATTTAGAGCGTGACACTGTTCGAAAAACTTTTGCTGCTGTGTCGGATTCAAAGACCTGCACACCAGAGCGAAAACGAGTTGCGTAAATTGGAAGCACTTTGGATGTGCTTACACGTCCGCGCGGCAGTGAAGAGCCATCCGATGAGTGAAGGGGAGCGTCAATAAGTGTATTTATAGTGGATGCAGTATCTTTGACAATTAAGGTGTCGACAGAAGACCCAAACGAGCGCTGATCAAAGTGGTGGTCATCAACTACGCTCCGCTGCTGATGACTACTGACTGGGCCGGTTATAATGGGCGCTGAGGAAGAAGACGCCGCGCTGGAGATAGACGAAATCGAGCTCTCGTCATGTGAATGTGAAAACAGAGAAGTCCCAGAAATTTCGTCCTCCGGTACAGCATCCAGCTGTGTATCTTCTCTTGCGGTGGATCGGGAGTTGCGTTGTGATCGCTTCTTTCTAAACGGGATTCCAAATCTGGCCATACTCTGTAGATTTTCGTTTGCACTTGATAGCTAACTGTGTGTGTGTGTGTTTTACAACAGACGGCTGTAATACTGTTTTTCGTTTGTTGTAGTGTCTATATTAAAAGCTCGCAAAGGTAGAACTTCCGTCTTTCAAACCAGATTTTTTTTTTCTTTGCCTTTTCTGAGAGAGAGAGAGAATATGCAAGGAAACACGATAATTATCATAGATTTTTTTTTTTTTTTTTTGGAATTGGGAATGAGATTAAGAGACGGGCCTGAAAACAGTGTGTGCCAAGAAATTTGAAAATACAAAATTTATCACATGAAATTATTACATTTTTTTTTTCAAATTATATATTTAAAATTTAAGTCACAAGCTTTAAGCATTTTCTTTTATCAATAAAAGTTATTATCATCAAGTCTTAATCCCCTTTTGGTATGAAAACACCAGTTACTTTTCTAATATAATTACTTTCAGAAATCTAATGAAACACACTTGCATCAACGTTTAATCAAGATCAGACTTGTATACAAACAAAAGAGTTAGATCTAGTTGTTTACTTTTTGCGTCTATGACTTTTATCAGATTATTTTAAGACTATACTCATGTTTTAACCCCCCCTCCCCTGATTCAGATGTTGTGATTTCATGAATATAAGTATCTGTATATTGTAAATTTGTCACATTATAAATTAAAAATCTGTTCATTGTGCAAATACAAAAAACCAAAAAATCATTAAATTAAAAAATTGTTAAATTATATGACAAAGAAATCATTATGTAACGTAAATATATGTATTACTGTGTTACAGGCTAGGGCTTAGACTTTCAACTCTATTTTCAGAGAATAATATTTTTGGGAACAACACTCAAGTATTAAAACGAGCAGGCTCAGTAACAATGGCCGCTCAAGTATTAGAACGAGCAGGCTGTATGTGAAATTAGCGCTCAAGTTTTAAAACGAATGAAAATTCACCAACTAATAACCCATAAAAGCAAAGAAAAAGAAATCAAATAAAAAGAAAATTACTTTCGTTGTAAAAAAGATTTTTTTTACAAACAAAAGATTGATTAATTGATGCCAACACTGCGTACCCAAAATTCGGTTTCTCCAGAACGGTCTCGTTGGCGCTTGTAAGCTCTGCTTAGTAGAATACCAGCTTCATGACGCTGCTTTTCGACCAGTTCAAGTTCAAATGAAATATTTTGCTCATCGGTAATGTTGCTTTTATCATCAACAATAAGTTGTTTTTGCTGCCTCAGCTGCTTGACTTTTTTCAATAACATGTTATAGTTGTGCTGCAACCGTTCAATACTTTTTTGTTCCTTTGATCCTTCTGTAGAACAAGCATTAGACGTGTTAGACTTGCGCGCAGCTGAAACTGAATTGTTGGTGTTTGCTGGTAGTTTATGGTAGGCACCATTGGCTGGCTCCTGGCTAGAGTTTGTGCTGTCGATGGCACTATCACCACTAAATTCGGGCATAACAGAAAAAAAGTTAGTCCAAGAATCAACAGAGCTATGATCAGTCATAATCGGGCTCAATGTCGGAATGTTTGAAACTGGCTTGCGTGTTATGCTTTTTTTAGTCATTTCTGTTTCTGAATTTGCATGATAAGGAGTTATAGTGTCGCTTATTGGCTTCTGAGCATGTAGAAAGCGATGAGTTTTAGATTTAAAGGGCTTGGACTCACTTTCGCCAGGCATGCTATTTAAAAAAGACTCCTCATCGTGATTGCTTAGCTGTTTTTTCTTTTTGTTGGTCCAGCTAAAATTTGCCAACAGCTTTGATATTGAAGAAGTAGCGTTCAGATTATCGGACTTGAAAGGCATTTCGGGCGTTGAGAGGTCAGGGGTAGACGTTGTTTCTGAAAATAAATATTCAAATTCACTAAAAGAATTGGAGCGGCCTGCCTGGGTTTTAAATGAGTGCTTGCGTTGAATAGAACTGTTGACAATGGCTACTGATGCTGGAGTTTCATTTCGTTCAAAAATAATACGTGTGTTATTTGGTACAGGGCCTAGACTAGATGTTTCAGATGCAGTGTTACTGGAGCTAATCAAAGAAGGCAAGGTGTCTTGACAACTTATGTCTTCATGTTTTAGGTTTGTATTCGACACATCTCTGTATGTCAAGCTATTGACATTACTAATCAGGGATGTTGCTGTTGACGGCAACGGTGGGGCTGCCGACGGCAAGATGGCGGTCCGCAGGTCGTTGAGCATCTGCAATTCTGCTGGGCTCGGAACTGATGAATGACGCTGATGTAAATATCTTGAAGTGATCCGGGGGGTTGGCAGGCGATCATGCAAACTCGTACAAGAGTTATTGTTAAAGTAAATGACGGTATTAGTCAAAGAGTTACTTTCTTCTTTTTTTTCAAAAATGACAGTTGACGCTTCATAAAAATTATAGTTTGAGACATTGAGATTCAACTTTGGTGGTTTAATATGTGAATTACTGTTTGATCTTTGGTTGTGTTGTTGCTGGTTATACTGTTTTCCGGGTTTTGGTACTACAGAATCAGCCTCAGAAATAAAGGCAGATATTGAGCTATTGCACGACGAAAACATGGAATTGTGCGTCCGATGACTTCTCACAAAGTCATTTTCATCATCCGAAAAGGTATCTTCATCATCATCACTACCATTATTAGTTATTTGATATAATTTTTTTTTTAAAAAAAATATTATTCATATCAAAAGACCGAACATAGGAAAACTTACAAACGGGTTTTGCCTTTGTTCAAGTTTTGGAGATGATGAAAATAAGGTTTTTTTTTTTTTTTTTTTGAAAAATTCACTTACTTGAATACTGAAAAAATATCTGCAATATCTCTGTCGTGTCGTTCAGAGGAAAAGTCAGAAGAACAAAAAGTTTTTTGGTTGGGGCTAGGCGAGTAAGCTGGGCGTTCTTTCATTACAAGTCTGATCGCGGCACCGACTGCTTGGAGCCGCAGTGGTGATTCCGGAGGAGGACTATGTAGTTGAAACATTGCAAAGTGGGATAAACGTGTGAATGAAGAGTAGAAGGGAAAAGGGAGAAAAGAAGGAGAATTGTTTTTGAAATAACGAACGTATGTGATATATATATATATATATATTTAAATCCTTTGGCTTAGATTCATTATTATTTTCAATGAAATAATCAGGTTAGATATGTAGAAGATTGAATCTGAAGATTTGTTTATTTCATTTCTGTTTCTATTTTTATTTTTCATTTCTATTTTTATGTTGATTTTGAAACAGTTGAACATTTTTTTTTTGAAGTAATACGCACTCTTGCAAATCAGGTGCGGCCACCAGCTGAATAAAAAATTCTCAAAAAAAAAAAGAAAAAAAAAAGAATAAAAAGACCCTCCGGTTTATGACTTAAAACAAAGAAGGGCATTGAATTGTCAAGTTTTTCAATCCGTTACCACATCTGCTCAATGGCTTAACAATATAACCTTTTAAGGCTATACTGTTTTCGATTTCACACTGAAACCAGCAGGGTTGAGTTATGAGATGGATTTCTTTTGAAATACAAATTCAAATCACTAAGAATTTCAATGCCATTAAACTAAAATGAGATGTGCAATGTGCAACTACCGCTAAGCGAGTTAACTTTATACTTGAAATCATGATTTTAATTCCAACTTTTGCTTTTTTTTTTCAAAAAAAAAAAAACTTTCACCAGTTCAAGAAGGTGTATTTTTTTTTTCCTACAGATAGAAATATTATAGACTTTTTCTGGTCGGATTGCCCAATCGAATAGCTTTTTATTTTTTGTTTTTATTTTTTTCAATAATAGGGGGCGAAGGGAGTTTATTTTTACTTTGTGAACCAGTTGACCAAAATGGTTTTCAAAACTCAAGATGTTTGAGAATTGTGGCCAACTCATTTAAACGTTGTTTTTTTCAAAAAAAAAAAAAAAAAAAAAAACGGTTAACAAGCGCTTTCTCCTACTGTGTGATAAGGGACCAAAAAAAAAAAGTTATAGTTTTTTTTTTTTTGACCTCCCCAGTAACATGCCAACCCTATTTAGATAGATAAAAAACTCTGTTTATTGTTCTCACATATTTACATGATTAAAATAAAATTACCAAAAATATATCTAAAAGACACTGAAAAATTAATTGCCTTTATGAGACTTGAAGTGTCATCAGCTTGCTTTAGGTGATTCTGGCGTTTGATGGCGCCAAATTCTCAATGAAGTATTTACATGTGCTAAGGCAAATCTGAAACCTAATGAATAAATAAATACCAGAGTTTGACACATGGCAACACCTTTATAAGCTGCTCTGATTGAGCAAACCATTAGCAAAGAAGTTGCGGTGATGAGTTAAAGAACGTCAAAATTTCTTTTGTTAAACTGAACTTGAAAAAATAAAAACGGTTGTTGTCCGAGAATAAAAATGGTTGGAACAGAATTTCATGGAAAACAATAGTTACAATAGATAACTTTCAGGTTGTTTCTTTTAAAGTATGTATATTCATATATTTTATGATTGGTAATTCCGTTTTCTTATTGTATATACAGTATATACGTATAGCACTTATATATGATAAAGATTCTAATCAGATATCTGACATATGATTTAGAATTAGGTACTATCAAATGCTACTAAAACGTCTCATTGAGATTATTCTGAATTCAAAATAACAACTGTTAAGATTGTTTATCATTTTGTTATTTGAATTCCAAATACTACAAAAATAAACAAATATTATTACAATAATTTTGGATTTTTTTTTTTTTTGATCCTTTCTAATCTCAACCAGGTTTGAAATTGTGACGTTTTTAGAATGATATTGTCACAACTGTCTATTGCACTGGCTAGATGTTCTAGAAGTAATAGGTTTGGCAAGATGGTGAGGAACCAGCAAGGTGCACGAAAGTTTGTTGTCTTGAGGAAGGTGAGAAAAACACAAAAAACAAAAAAACAAAAAAACAAAAAAAACAAAAAAAATTATTTATTAACAAAAAAAAAAAAAAAAAAAACTCTTAAATAAAACTAACTTGCACTTTTTTTTATTGATTCTTATTTTTAATCCCCACTTTATTTTTTTTTATCATACTATCTCCATTAGACATGATGCCAGATATACTTCAAACTTCTAACGACGTCTCTGGCCTTATTTATTGCGCTGCTTCTTCAGCGGCATGTGTCCTAGGCTCTTTCATTATCACCTTAGACGTGATCTGGCGTTGGATTTTTCCTCAGAGCAAGTTTGATCTAAACAACAATCAATACTTTCTTGTCTGCAGTTTGTCACTCTCCGCTGGTGTGCTTCTTTTTACATCTATGTATCGACTACTTCCTCAGGGATTAACTTATTTTAACAACAGCACGCTTTTAAAAGACTCTCCTGGACTTGCACAGGCTGTGCTCATAATCACCTATATTGTAGGTGTTGCTATTTGCGCTGTCATCAATACCATTATTCACACATTCACTTCAAAAAGTCTTGTACATTGTGCTCATGACAATCATGCTCCTGATAATGGTTTAGAAGAGTCACTGACGGAATATTCAGATTCTATCTCGTCCGCTCATAAACATTCGCATACATATAATCATCCCAACTACAACAGTACTCCTTCAACTGTGAGTCGGCACAAAAGCATTTCTAGTCCTTTGAGTTCTAGAGCCACAGATGCAAACGTTTCTGGAGAGACCATTCCACTACTTGCTGAGGCATATCGCAGCTCAGATTCCGACTCCACAGAAAATCATGTACATTCTCACTCTAAAGACAACACAGTCAACCGCAAAAAATCTCTCATGGACATGACTCAATGGACCTTTCGCGGCAAACGATATATTGGCAAATGCATGGGTTATGGAAACATTGAAGACAACTGTGATATGTGTGGAGATCCAGATAGTGACTGTACCAACCCACACTCTATCATTGACTATATTGAGCCTGAAACTATGATTCATCGTCATATTCATTTCAACAAATCGTTTCATGGAAATGAGACCATGCCTCGCCCTGCATGCTCTAACGAAGATATACAGAGCTACAACAATATTAGCGCATCTATCGATTCTCATAACAATGAAGAGCAGCTTTTGCCAAGAAGTAGTAATTCGATTCACAATCATAACGAAGCTATCAACGTTGATGAAAATGACATAGAGGCATCTGTGCACCATCATCACGTTTCAACCCGCTACTCGCATTTGTTTTCCATTGGTCTGCAAACTGCTTTTGCAATTTCTGTACACAAAATTCCTGAGGGGTTTTTGACATTTGCAACATCGCATGCTGACCGCAAGCTGGGATTTTCTGTCTTTCTTGCGCTAGCCATTCATAATGTGTCGGAGGGCTTCACTATCGCGTTTCCATTGTTTTTGGCACTACAATCGCGTGTCATGGCTATTACTTCAGCGTTTGTCCTTGGTGGGCTTTCGCAACCGCTCGGTGCTTTGCTTGCCTGGGGTTTGCTTAGATCTGGTTTGTTCCCTGATGGAGATGATCCGGTATCCAATGGCAAGATGCAGCTTGTTTTTGGATTTATAGTGAGCATCACTGCTGGCTTTTTGAGCATCATTGGCCTGCAGATGTATGGCACTGCTATCTCGTTTGGCGGCCATCAGGCTACAACTATGGCCTTTGCATTTTTGGGAATTTTAATTATTGGTCTGAGCTCAAGTCTGTCTTCACATTAGGATTGTTTCACTGGAATTACGTCTTTACAAGAAGAAGAATACGTTTCAATTTTATCTATAATAGGATACAATAATGACTAATGATAATAATGTATTGTGTTTTTATTCATGAATTTTATTACTTGAGGAGGGTGATCGAAAAAAGGTTTATAGTATGTGTCAACCAATTTATGACTAAAAGCTTGAACTTTAAGTAATAAACTATTATAATGTAAGTATTAATTTCACGTGACTACGCGTTTCAGGAAAAACAATCTATCTCACGTTCCCTAATGACTCTCCGTTTGTATTTCCCAATTTCCTTCAAACTGGTTTTTCTTTTTTCTTTTACACTTGGCTAATTTAATATACGTTATATTTTTCAAAAAAAAAAAAAAAGCGACTGACCGCCAGTATTTTTCATAAATATATTTAAGACTAGAGTAGCCGATCACAATTATTGCCCTTGTGGTGTTTGACTGGAAACGATATTAACAACCATTACAATTAGATACTTGGGATCAATCAAAATAAAAGTTAAGAAACAAAAAAAAAAAAAAAAAAAAAAAACTAGTTAATACATGGATACTTCAGACAACAATAATAATATCATTCAACAAAGCGGGAACGCGCGTAAACATACAAGCAGTCCTGGTTTTGATAGCAGCGCTGTTTTTGCATCAACATCTGCGGAAAGCAGTAGGTTTTATTACGAGTACTCGTCGTCGACTGAGTCAATTCAAGTGATAAGGACACCAGCACATCTGCCAGAGAATGGTACAGCCTCAACGCGTCGAGTACTAGTTAAGCGTGGGCAAGTAAGTGCTGATCTCGCGCCTGCTGCAGCAAGCGATATTAATGGCACGATTAATAGCCACGAGAAAAACGCTGAGCATGATACTTACATTAAACAAGAGGAAGACGATTCCGAGTACTACGCAGCGTCTCCAAACTACAATCCCACGTCTTCTTCGTTTCAGTTTTCACCATCACCTCCACCACCTCCTATATCACAGTCAGAATCCGTTCAGAGTGTGCAAGAAAAGGCAAAGACAGTTCCTTACGCCCGACGCGCATTGCTACAGACGGCACGAAAGCTGACGTTGTCTGACCTTGAAAGCAGCGGCGACGAGGGCGGTGTTGGGCCACCGCCAGAAATGGCAGCCCATCTAGAGCCCGGAGAGGGAGTTTCATTTCACAACAGCAGCGGCGCCAGTGGTGATGCAGAGGAAGGAGAGAGGATTGAGACTCCACCGGAACTTTCTGTGTTTGACAAAAAAAATATTTTGGGAGATGAGCAAGACACAGCGAGTGGAGAGCCTGAGCCAGCCGAGCTTGAAGAACAACAGCAACCACATAAACAATTAGAAGAAACTTCTGGACCTGTTTTTGAGCAACATGAAGACGAGGATGCGGAGTTAAGGCCGCGGGCAGTGCGTCTAGTGTACGAAGAGAACTTCACACAGGAAGAACTCGACCAGTCAATACTCAGCGGGCCGAAACGTGTGATACGACAGTCTCCTTCGGTTGCAATTGATGGTCACGACAACAACATTCAAGAAGATAATGAATTGGAAGAAAAACGAGAATTACAGTCTGACAATCAGCATCAACAAAATGTATACAGTAATTCAGAAGATACAAAAGAATCTTCATCACCTGAATCTTTGTCGAAACAAGAGAAAATAAATTTGGAACTTCCAGAAGATCAACAACAGGATGAAGTCTTAACAGAACCTAACGACGATGACGAAGAGAGTGATGGTGGTGAACCTTTAATCCAGCAACGCAAGACCACCAATTCAAATGCTATAGCAACCACAAATCACAAAGAAGATTACAATAAAGATAGCCAAGAGCGACAAGAACACGAGGAGCGCCGTGAAACACTGCGACAAGAGCGGCTTGAGCGTGAGCGTCAAACTGAGCAGAAGCTGCTACATGCAGTTCTAGCTTCTGATGAAGAGTTTGAACGTGCAAGGCTCGAACTTGCGGAGCGGCTAGCACGCGAGCGCGAGACACGAGAACGGCTACAACGTGAGGAGGCAGAACGTGCACAACGTAGGCGTGAAACAGAGGCTCGCGAGCAGGCTCGGCTTGAGGCTGAGCAGGCACGCATTGTAGCCGAAAGTCAAGCCTTTGAAAGACGTCGTGAGGAGCAGCGGAAGCGCGAACGCGAGCTTGATAGAGAGCGTGAGCGCAAGCGTGCTGCTGATCGTGCACGTGATGCAGAGAAGGCTCGTCTTATTGTTGAGCACCCTGTGCCTGATCGTGAGATTGAGAATAATTCAGACAAGCAGCGTTTCAGATGGGAAGAGGATGAGCTGGATTTTGTCAACATGAAAGAGCGCGATCATTTTTCAATAGAAAATCAAAAATTTACCGAGAAAGAAGAACGTGACCAAGAGTTAAGAGTTGCTCAGGAGCGTGCAGATCGAGAACATGCAGATAGGGAGCGTGCTGAGCAGGACAATCGAGAACGAAGATTTCGCGAAAGCAATTGGCAAAGCGCAGCACTTCTTGAGAGACAACTTCAGCGAGAATCGCAACTGCGCACTGAGACTGAAACTGATCAACTTCACCACGAGCAAGTTCGCTCAAAGCAAGAACAACAACAGCGGAAAAGGACGCGCCCGTCACTAACACGGACGCCGTTAACACGCAACAAGACGACGCCTAAAAAAACATTTTCACCGCAATCGCCATCTCAACGGCTGCTGCAGCGGCGTGCAATTTATCCACGTATTGGCGGCGTAGGAATGAATATCAGAAGCGCAATATCACCTGCGCCGTTGCAATTGTCATCAGAAACTACGGCATCGACTTCGCAGCGCCCATCGAGGGTATCTGATGTTCTAACCTCGTCTATGGGTACTCATAACCGTTCCAATACTTTTTCCAGTGCTAGTACCGACCCTGACGAAGCGCCCAATACTAAACGTCCAAAGCTGATATCAGATTGGACATCCTCGCACTGGCGCCGGCTTTACCGTGTCATTGTTAATGAGCTCAGAATGCCTTCTTCCGAAATTACAGCGACTGCGGAAACTGTAATTAAGACTGGCACCGGCATTCCTCTAAAAGTACGCACTGCCTTCCCTGAATTTGATTCTCGTGACATTGGCTTTCGGCTACTAGCACTTGCTCGTACATTAGCTAAAAATGGACCACGCGCACGCGACTTGGTTCTAGAAGCACAAAAACGACAACGGTAAGCACCAGCAAAGTTTTGTGGAGCCTTACACGAACTGAATTTTGCAAAATAGCAGTCACTAATGTGAAACTGTAACTACGCATTGGAATACCGAACAAACTAACAAAATAAATAAAACTCATCAACTCTTGTGATTTAACATTATATATATATATTTTTTATTATTTTTTTTTTTTACCACTTACCTTATTAATATAGGTTCATGTGTATTAGTTTATTATTACTAGCCAGCCATTAAGGACTTTATGGGAAAAAAAAAGGCATCCAGCGAGGCGATTAAAAAAATCCGCTGCTGAAAGGCATGATGTCACTAAGCCCATCCATTGAAGAGGGTAGATCGTCGGGTATGGCTGGCGAAGGCACATTGATTTCGTTAGAGGTAATGTCGTTTTCGGTCGTAGGCGTAGGTGTTGGCGTGGCCGCCGGAGTCGGAGAAGACATGACACTGTTGCCGCTGGCATCAGTCCAGTGCGACGGCGCAAAGCCTGGACGGTACTTGCCGCCCATGGCGCCACTTGAAATGTTGGTGGTATTATTCGTAGATGCAGGTAATTGACTGGCCTGATCAGAAGCAAACTGATCCGTCTGCGATGGCACAGACACCGATGTCCGGGACGAAACTCGGCGGTTGCGTGAGAACTTTTTTTTACGGTGTATCTTGTTGTTGGCGTTATTTACATTGGCAGATGCGGGCGCGTTTCGTCGGATTTCGTCAACATCAAGACGCAATTTTTTTGCTTCCGCAAGCGCGCGCTCATAAGGTGTAGCTTTGTCGTCAAGTGCCGCAGCAGATTCATTTTGCTCCTCAGGTTCTTCTTCTGAATCGAGTAAGTGTGCTTGCGGGTATTTCGCAACGGAAGTCTTAGCGAGCTCCACAATATCGACATCATCTAGCCGTCGCTTGCGGAGCAAACAAGACAAATTTTTTGTACTGGGCTGCACTGGATCGTAAAAAGGAAATTGATGTTGTTGCTGTTGTTGTTGCTGTTGTTGTTGCTGTTGTTGCTGTTGTGGCTGTTGTTGCAATTGCAGCCGTTGTTGCTGTTGTTGGTGCTGTTGTGGCTGTTGTGGCTGTTGTTGCTGTTGTTGCTGTTGTTGCTGTTGTTGCTGTTGTTGCTGTTGTTGCTTTTGCAGCCGTTGGTGTTGTTGTTGCTGCAAAGATGACGGTGGCGGGCTTTGCGTCGTGGGCTTAACCAAAGATGCTGGCAGCTGCTGGGCATAGGAGAGTGTTTCATTATTATCGGCTACAATGCCACAGGCAACAGCAGCGGCATCATGCGTAGTAAACTCAAGACTATGTGAAATCCGACAGTGATTGATAAAGCCTTGAGCGCTGCCAAAATTTTCACGATTGCACTTTGGACACACGAGCTTAACAAATACACCATCGGTACGTTTGACTACACAAACTTGGCTTGATGGCGCAAGTAAGGAACCTTGCTGGCGTATCTTAGACTGGGACATAGACCGCAAAATTTTTTTTGTGCCATTATAAGAACTCTGTGGTTGCGAATATGTTTTTGGATCAAGATATTGCGCATAATGCTGAGAAAAGCCCGGAGGCTCAAATGAGGCACTGGCATTCATAGGAGTTTGATAGGAACGCTTGATTTGAAGCATCATAACATGAATTTTGGCGATCTCGTCATCAATAACGCGTAACTCGCGATGCTTTAACAAAATTTCGAGATCAAACTGCGACTGAATTACCGCTTGTAAGTGGCGGGAGTCCTCGGGATCGGTACCGGAATAATCGATAAAGGATCCATCAGAACAGTGATCTGCGGTGGGCGACGCGGACTGTGACGGAGTAGGTGTGGCGAGATCAAGCGAAGGTGGCGACCCTGCAGGTGAGGAAGGTAGAGACGATGAGGTTGACCCCGAAGACGAGGGAACCGAGCTCGCGGCTACGGGTGTGTCTATTGTGTCAGCGAAGGCCTTAGAAAGGGTGTCTGGACAAGTGTTGTTACTGATGTTGTGGTTGCTAATGCGAGTAGAAAAGTTGGCAAGAGGGAGAGCGGCAGGCGAGGGGGGCATGGTAGACACGACACAAAGCAGAAAGCATCAAGAATACTGAGAAGACGACGACGGCGGCAGTCAGACAACGGTGTTCTCGGAACGCAAGTGTAAGGGTTCGGGTGCAATTTTTTTTGGCAAGATGAAGAGAAATGAACAAAATCGACTTTGTTGTGAAAAATAGAAAAAAAAAAAAAAAGAAAAAAAAGTGAAAAATACACGATTAGTGTAAACCTCAGAACGAAACGCAGCCAAGACAAAAAATCGAAAAAAAAACAAAAAAACAAAAAAAACAAAAAAAACAAAAAAAACAAAAAAAACAAAAAAAAACAAAAAAAACAAAAAAAACAAAAAAAACAAAAAAAACAAAAAAAACAAAAAAAACAAAAAAAACAAAAAAAGCAAAAAAAACAAGAAAAAAACAAAAAAAACGAAAAAAACGAAAAAAAAAAAAAATGAAAAAAATGTTTTATTATTATTTTTTTTTTTCGTTCCATTATCTCTTCTCTACTTCTTTGAACGTCGCGATATTCAGCTTTTCTTTCTCTCTCACCCATGACACCCTCCATCGCTATCAAAGCAGGTGATAACGTAGACGCCAAGGTTCAACGAGCACTTTCTCTTTTTGCTACCGCGCAAGCCGTTGAACTCACCAACCGTGACACGCGTGCTGCGCAGAAACTTGTTGCGGTTGTTGAGCTAACCAAGGCTCGTCTATGTGAACAGCAATCGAAGCCCGTGTTTCAGCATAACCGGCTCACAAACCACTTGTGCGCCAACCAGCCGATACCTCAGTTGAAAATTCGGCTTTCTTGTGACGAACGCGCGGATGAAGACTGGGTTTTAAATTGAATTTTTTGATCTGCCCAAAAGTTTTTGGAATCCAAAATTTTTTTTTTTTCGTGTAAAAAACCAAAAAGTCGCGTAGTCAAAAGAAAAAAAAATCCCACTTTTTTTTTTTTCTTTTCACTGCCAACACAACCGACTTAACTGACCTATTTTTTTTTTTTTTTTTTACATACTCTGGCAACAACATCACTCATATTTTCTAAGCCGTCAACATAATACTTATTTTTTCTTTTTTTCTACGTAGCTTAATATACCATGACGCCTGGCCACTCTACACCCATTGTCCCCTCGTCTAAACAGCCTGCAGTGATCCCGCGCACTCCGTCATCAACGATCCCATCTGTGCGCTCCGCGTTTTCACCAGCTACGTCGCTCGCTTCTGGAGGTAGCATTGCTGCCAGCATATCTACAAAATCTATCTATGATAAAAACTTGAATCGGCGCGCTCCAGAGGTGTCGCTCGCCAGCTTTTCATTTCTGTTTTCAGAAATCATCCAGAATCTTCAGAAAAAGGCTAACGGCATTCAAGATCTCGAGAAACGGCTCAATGAGCTTGGCTACCATATTGGCCAGCGACTGCTCGAGTTGACAACGTTACGTGACGGGAAGATGGCTAAGCGCGAGACAAAAGTACTCGGCGTGTTGCAGTTTATTCATTCTATCATTTGGCGACAGATCTTTGGGAAGCAAGCCGACGGGCTGGAAAAATCACGGGACTCAGACTTTGAGTACATGCTAATAGACAACATGCCGCTGGTATCGCAGTTCATTTCAGTACCCAAGGAAATGTCACAGCTCAACTGCGCAGCGTTTGTTGCGGGAATCATTGAAGCAATCCTGGACGGATACCAGTTTACGGCCAATGTTACAGCACATACTGTTGAGACCGATGAGTTCCCGCTGCGGACCGTCTTTCTTGTCAAGTTTGAGCCTGATGTTGTCCTCCGCGAATTGTCCTATAAATAGCTGATAGTATAGTGCTTTCATAGATCATCAAGCCTTGTAGACAAGACTTATTAAACTGCGAACTCACACACATACCCAACCTGGTGCCTCTATCATATTCTTCTCGTGTTCGGGTCCGTAACTTATTTGCGGGGCGATCACTCGCATAAACCCTTTAGCATTCGGGCGTCGACTGTGTTACAAGAACCAAACCCCTTTGCTTTTTGGAACCCTAAAATTTTGTTTGTTGAAAAAAAAAAAAAAAACCCATTCAAAACACCTCCTTAAATGGTATTGCTTATATTTATGTTTATTTTTTTTTTTTTTTTTTTTTTTTTCTAATTTCATCTTCTCCAGATCCTTTTTGCATTTTATTTTCAATACTAAACAACTGTCTCTCTTTTTTTTTTTTTCTCCTTACAGGGCTCCTGCAAGATCTCTCACTCACGATTACCAGCAGACACATTTGCGGGTGTAGCATTTTTTTTATATTCATTTTATTCATTCTTTTGCCCTTTTTTTTTCTATCTTACTTACATTCCTTTTGGCATTTAAGCCCCGTTCTGACCCTGTTCATTCCTTTGTAATACTCTTTGATAGAGCCTCACCATGTCCACTCCTTCTATATCTCTCTATGAAGATGAAACTGATAACCAGTCTATTGTTTCGACCTCTGTATTTTCTCTCTCTACTGTCATCAGCTCATCCAACAAGGCTGATGTTGACTGGGACGCCCTGGTGGCAGTTGAAAACCGCATGGTTTCCGAGGATAGCGACTACACACTCTTTGTCGAACGTCTCAATCTTGTTAAGGACGAAGATTTTGAGGAAACACATTACCCACTTTTGTCAGTCGCCGATGTGCGCAGCATTATAGACACTTCCAGCGACAAGCCGTTTAATGACATTCCAAACATTCCTATCATTACGTATGACGACTCTGAGCTGTCATTGTGGGCAGCGCTACTCGCAGACTACCGCAATGTAGTTATGCGTGTGCCCAAATATGCCAATATTATGGTGCGCTCGGGCATTCCGCCTGCCTTGCGCGGGTTTGCATGGAAGTCCATGGCCGAGGCTGGTTCTCCGACCCTGGAATCCTTGTATGACTCGCTTGCAGCTGAGTGGACACCGTTTGTCAAGATTATTGGTCGCGATCTCAACCGCACATTTCCAGATATCAAAATGTTTCGTGAGAACGGCGGGGCCGGTCAAATGAAACTTGGCCGTGTCCTTCGCGCTTACTCGGCGTACGATATGCAAGTTGGCTACTGTCAGGGCCTGACATTTTTGACAGGCCCGCTGTTACTGCACATGAATGATCGTGACGCGTTTTGTGTATTAGTAAAACTTATGGAAGATTACGAGCTGCGCTCTATGTTCACTGCCGACATGGCCGGCCTGCAAGTACGCATGTATCAATTTGAAAACCTATTTGCTGACGAGTTTCCAGACCTGTACGAGCATTTCATTACACTCGGTGTAAACAGCATTTATGCGTCACAATGGTTTTTGTCCTTTTTCGCTGTGACATGCCCGTTGGGTATGCTTGTGCGTATCTTTGATTTAACATTTGCAGAGGGTGCAGTACCGACGATTATGCGTGTAGCTCTGTCGCTCCTCAAGCGCAACAAACATATTCTTATGGCCTTTGATGATGACGAGGAGATTCTACAACATATGCTTGGTCGGTGTCTGTGGGATTCGTACGGTCTGGATGCTGACCTTCTCATCACTGACGTCACCGCTATCAAATCTGTCACAAACGAGCGCCTGCGCGAACTCGAAATGGATTTCAGCTTAGGTGGGAAGCCCATTCGGCCAAAAACCATTAAGCAGGAGGAGTCTGGCTATTCTTTCATGTTTCCGTTTTTCAAGTGGCAGGCGGCCCCGACCGCAGACAGCATGGAAACTTCTAGCACCAAGTCCGCACCCAAGGAGGCCGACATCGGTAATTTATCGCGTATGTCAATCGTGTCTTACGAATCTGAAGTTAGCACCACGACATTGTCAACAACAAGCCGCGATACAAGCTATCGTTCATCAGCTTCCTCATTCACATCATACGAGCCATCGTTGTCTAAACTGACCATTGCCAACAGTGAGAACCAGGCTCTGCGAGACAAAGCTGCTGCATTAACTGCAGAAGTTGAGAAGCTTAAATTTGAGCTACAGAACCGTGACCGGCTACGCGGCGATGCGCCCGACAGCGCAACTAAAATTGAGAACCCATGTTGTGAAAAGCTGCGCATGGAACTGGCTCTTGTAAAAACAAACGAAGTATTGGCGCGCCAGGAGATTGAGCAGTTAAAGCACGCTTTGCACACGGCGCGGCACACGGATCCTCAACCTGAGGTACCAGTTGCAAAGGGCTGGAGCTTGTGGTAATTACCTTAAAAGGCTTTTTCTTATGTATTATTTTGGTATATACGTAATTTTTTTTTTTTTTTTTTATAGATTACTATGATGTCTTTTTTTTTTTTTTGAAACTAGCGAAGTACTGTATGTCCCGTGCACACGGCTCCGGGACCGTAGAAGACTGCTGGGTAACGTCTTTGCAATGTTCGGTTAAACCTTACAAAAAAAATTTAACATACCGGAAACTTTAGGAAAGAAAACGTGGTTGAATGTTGATGGCCGTTGGTGCGGACTTAAGAAAAAAACGTTCCGAAAGTTTTTAATTATTTATTTTGAACCTCGATATTCTCAATCTCAACTGGCTCATTTTATTTATCTATTTTTTTTTTTTTTTTTTTTTCCTCTCCCTTCCCCCCTCCTCCCATACATCTTCACCGTTACGTCCCTGGCTTATCTCAACTACATGCAACCACTTTCTTAATACCGTTTTGTAGCAATGACACCGCCTAAAAATTATTCTTTTACCTCGTTTATACGGACGCTTCACCGTCATATTGTGCGGCACACAAAGGATACATTCGAGTTTTTCGGTCCTACCATGCCTGCGAAGCAGCCCGTATCTACTACACCAACTATAGTTCGTGTTCCGTTCGACGCACGCCGTCGTCTAAAAAACCGGTACTGCCAAGCTCATCATTCTCATGAAGAGCATCAGCGTATGATGGAATTTGTTCATGACCACATGCGCAAAACCATGGGCAATAGTTACATGTACTCGCGCCACGGCGGCTTTTCATTCCAAACCTTCAAAAAGTTCCGCGAGATCCGGCGCGCCAACATTCGTGCCTGTGAACAGGCTATGCTTAAATACAAGACAATTTTTAAGAAATCTCAACCGCTACTGATGAAGCGACTCAGCATGTTTCCTGTTGTGATGCAACACAGCCAGACCAACGTTGCGATGCAGTTCATTCGTATATTATTTCGACAACCATCGAGTCATATTTCAAAGGGGTTTGTGACTCGTAACGTGCTTGATACACATCTTCAACACGGTCTTGGCCTGGGTAGTAGGCTTGGGCGTCAGCCGTTGCTAGCACCTCTTTTTTCAAATCGATATATAATCAGCACAAGACCGTTTTCCTCGTCCACTGTATCCGTCGCTTCATTAAAGTCTAAGTCATATGTTCCCGCGTCATCAAATGACACGGTTGATGCACCAGTTGCCCATTCTACAGTTCCTCGAACAGGTTCTTACGTGCATTTTGATATTGAACCCAAATTTTCCATCTCAGAGGAGACCAACTTAAATGAAGATGTTGTTGACACATTAGCGTACGAGCTAAATGCTTACGCGGACCGTCTTAAGCGTCTTGCTGGCGATTTACAAAACTTAGCTTCTATGGGCCATCTTCCTGTGTCTCTAGAACAAGGTAAAGCGCTCAAAGTGTTCTTTGCGAACTGTGAGCCTGAGCGATTAGATCAAATCTTGACCGGAGCTGAAGTCACCGAGGGCACCATCCGGTGTCAAGCCGCTCCACACAATAGTGGGTATCTAGGTATTAGTGATGACAATGACGAAGCTGTACATAGCCTGTTTGACTTTGAGTCTTCTCAGTCAAGTTCCGGGCTAGAGTACTCCATGTCGCGATCCTGGCTCAGCACATCAAGCTCGCACGAATTTGTGCTTGAGCAGTTGCATATGTGTGACGACATTTCACAAGCTGAAAGCCTTATGTTGTCTACGATGCCGTCATTAACAAATGCTTCGTCAGGCGAGACGGTGTCAGAGGTGCTGAGCATTCAGTACGCGTAGTCATTATTCTGCGTGTATTTTGCAGGCTCCAAGAGCCGAGTAGACTTTTATGGCATAGTGTAGTTGTAGTATGTAGCAATTTCACTTTAATGAATATACGTTGATGCAGATACCGAGTTTCTAAATTGCTGTTGGGGTAAGGGTGGTTGTGGTGGTGGTAGTAAACAGGATATGTGCCTTTCCTCCCCTGAGCTCTCAGGAGGTTTTTTTTTTCTAAAGTTTGGAACCTTCAGACCCCTTTCTCTTACTTAGCTTCCATTTTATCAACAACAAAAAAAAAATACCATCTTGCATTGGCCATCACTATTGAATTTCACATCTAGCACGTAGATTCCACAATGGCATACAGTCCAAAACATATTCCTGAAATTGAGCTTGAAAAGAGGCTGGACGACTTCACCATCGAACCAAGTGATACCCATGCCCAGATTCCGACACGCCCCAGCTCTAGCGAGAGCAATAAGGAGTCCGTGAATGAGGTCAGCGAAAAAATTGCACCACCACCGCGGCCAATTGACACCATGTCGGCCAATTTCCTGTCTCCACCCGTGGCTTCGGGTGCTTTTGAACCTCTGGGGTCTCAGGCCACTGGGTCCGGCATGCATCAGCATTTCGATAATCCACCCCTGCCTCCGCGTAAGCGACATCCGCCACCATCGTCTCGTCGTGATCGCTCGCTTACGCTAAGCAGTGTTGTATCTATAACTTCGTCTGCTATGTTTAACTCAAAGCGCGCTTCATTCTCGTCAACCGCTAACTATGATCTTTTGCTATCACGATTGGATGGCGGGGCTTTGGTGACCTCGCGGTCTTCAATTTCATCCAATAATAATGATCCTAATTCTGTCAATTCAGCTCTTCTTTTGAAAAGCCACTTTGAGTCTATTCGTAATGGCATGGAACTTTCTAATGTCACGTCTGAGGATGATACAGATTACATTGACTGGGATCTGTGGAGCCAAATTGTCGACGACTACAAAGTGTTTGCAAAGAACAATGTTATTGACTTCTCGCTAGCTATTGCATCTGGCATTCCTTACGAGATTAGAGGGATCATTTGGCAAATTGTATCCGCTTCCAAGTCGCAATCTCTTGAAGGTCTCTACTCGTCGATAATTGTCGAAACTGCGCCTGTTGAAGACAATATTTGTGATGATATCGAAAAGCTTGCTGTATCAGATCCCCAAATCATAAACAAAAAATTGTTTGGAGTACTCAAAGGTTACAGCTTGTTTGATCCTGAGGTGGGCTACACAGAAGAGCTAGCACGCATTGCGGTGCCACTCGTGGAGAACGTTTCAGAAGTCGAAGCGTTTTGCCTACTTGTAAAAATCCTCAAGGATTACAGACTACGAGATTTCCTTGTACAAGACAAACCAGGACTACACATCCGACTGTACCAATTTGATCGCTTTTTAGAAGACACGTTGCCAGATGTGCATATTCATTTGAGCAAACAAGGTGTTCGTTCTTCTATGTACGCGTCGGATTGGTTTGTCACATTGTTTAGCAGAGTATTTGCTAGCGAGCCAAATGTTCTTGACCGTGTTTACGATGTGATCCTGACTGAGGGTATTGAGGCTTTGTTACGGTTTGCAGTCGGCATTGTTCGGCGTAACGCTACTAAAATTTTAGCTCTCGAGTTTGGAGATTTGCTACAGTTTTTAAAGGAGCAGCTGCTTGATATCTACTATGCTGAAGACGAGGAGACCAGCGCACGCGTGTTCCGAATCAACGACTTTATTGCCGATGGTTACGAAGTTAAGGTTCTTCCAGTGACGTTGCAGAAGTACAATAACGAATATCGCGAATTGCACGCACTTGAACGCGAGCGAATTGAAGAAGTTGAAAGCTTGCGGGCAACAAAACAGGGTCTCCAGTCCAAAATTGATAAGTTAGAGGAAACCGTTCAGTTGTTGGCACAAGAGCACGCAATGGTATCCAAAGATTTGTATGATGAGCGTCAAAAGACAAAGGTTTTATCTGGAACAAACCAGGAGCTCACTGAAACAAAAAATGTGCTGGAACTAGAGGTACATGAGAAGCTTGCGGGACTAGGGGATACTGAAAACCCAGCACAGGAATTGGAAAATTTGCGAATCCAGAACGCGGCACTCAAGGCAGAACAGACAACACGTGAAAAGAAGTTAACAGATCTTGAGTCGGAATTGATCAAGTCTAAGAACAATTTGGAAGATGTGAGTATTACTTAGGCTATTATGATAGTTATATTGCTGGTCGTGTAGTTTATGATATTGTTAGGGGAATTCAGGACTGATACTTGAAGACATCGCTTTCTTGAGATTTCGATGATTTCTATGTAATACCCTGGTGATTTTCTGAAGATTTCCGAGACGATTTTTCCAACATGATAGATGAAAAGTTTTTAATGTCTGACACTTTACTAACACAAAGTTATCGCAGCTGGAGGGGACGCATGCAAAGCTCCGCAATCGGTTCGAGGACCTAAAGAGTGCTCTTGATACCAGTAATCTTTGATATGCTTTTCTGTTATTATTTTCTTTTTTCTTTTTTTTTTTTTCGAAGAGGATGGGGAGTATATGATGAAAAAATAAATTTGAAACCATCATTGAACAATGATAGCCGTGTCTGATGAAATTCCGGGAATGGCGCGCATGAGCCGGCTATTGCATCTTTCTATGATCATTATTAATTGTGTTAATTTTTGTACTGCTGATACCGTACAGTGTTACCATTCTAAACAGCTTAACAGTAATTCTTAGAAATCAAAAAATTTCATCATTCACCCCTCTCATAGCACAAATGATAATAATAATAATAATAACAATGATAAAAAAATGAATGAAACCCAGATTAAATAAAATGGAACCTATATAAAAGCCCTGCCCAGACCAAAGCCATTTTTATTTTTTTTCGCTTATCTTTTTTTCAATTGACTTTATTTATTTTATTTTTTTTTAAAAAAAAACATCTTTTTTTTTTGTTAAATTCTTATAATCCAGAATTAATCAGCATACTCATAATGTCCATCCCCACTACCCAAAGCGCACTCCGCATTCATGAAACTGGTGGTCCCGAGGTCGTCAAGTTTGACACAGATGTACCAGTTCCTGAGATTTCTGATACTCAAGTACTAGTCAAGGTCAAGTACGCCGGTGTAAACTTTATTGATACCTACTTCCGTAAGGGTCTATACCCGGCTCCTTTGCCACTCATCCTTGGCCGTGAGGGTGCTGGTGAGGTTGTCAAAGTAGGCGCCAATGTGACTCAGTACAAGGTTGACGACCGAATTGGTTTCATTGGTGCTCACGCCTACTCCCAGTACATTGCCATTGAGGAATCATCCAATGCTGTCGTTCTGCCTAAAGATGTTGAGTTCAAGACTGCCGCTGCGAGCTTGATACAGGTTCTCACTGCTATTTCGCTTGTCAAGGAGGCTTATCCCATAAAGAAGGGCGATTTTGTGCTTGTTCATGCTGCTGCTGGCGGCACTGGATCTCTCATTGTTCAGTTGGCTAAGAGACGCGGTGCTACTGTTATTGGTACTACTTCTACTGCAGAAAAGGCTAAGATTGCTAAATCGCTTGGTGCTGACTACGTGATCAATTACAAGGAGGAGAATACTGTTGAAAAAGTTTTAGAGTATTCTAATGGTCGCGGTGCTGACGGTATCTACGATGGTGTTGGCAAAGACACCTTTGAGACTTCCCTAAAAGCTATTGCGCGCAAGGGTACTTTGGTTTCTTTTGGCAACGCATCTGGTGCTGTCCCGCCTGTCAAGCTGTTTGATTTGACCCCTAAAAATGTTAAGCTTGTCAGACCCAGCTTGTTTGGCTATCTCGTTGAACGTTCTGAATGGAAGGAGTACACAGACGAACTTTTCGACCTTCTCAAAGATGACGACTTTTCTGTTAATATCTATAACACTTACGATTTCAAGAACGGCAACGACGCTCTTATTGATCTTGAGAGTGGCAAGACAACTGGAAAACTTGTTATCAAGATTGACTAAAATTGGAGCTTACGATTAATATATATATGTTATATTTCTATTTAATTTCAATTACTTTTTTTTGTTAGTATTATAATAGAAAACAAAGAAAGCGGAAGGCAAAAGGGTTGTGCACATTACTTGATCCAAATTTCAAAACTATCTAGTTGGTATAATAATTACAGTAGTATCTGTACTACATTCGAGATGAGAGGGACCTGGGAACCGTTGCAACTTTTCAGGACTCCTGTTGAAGTTGACACCCGCACTTTACAAGACATAAAAAACAATTTTTCTATTTGTAAGGCTTATACTACAGTATATTGGTTTTGAATATGACACATGTTTATGACCCGCCTCGTAACTTATCAAGTATTCTTGTTTTGAAGTTTTTGTCATGTACGCATATTATATACATACGTATATACAATATATTTATGTATTTATTTATTTTTTCAAGTTTAAGTTTTTCGCTTCTTAATCACATTGCTTTCTTTGAAAATCAACGCCATTCTTCTTTGCATTCACTACTTTACAGATAACATTACTCAATGGCATTGTCTCCCGCCATAGAGCTTCAGATAAAGTCTATTGCGCAGGTCACTGGTACATTCGTTGCGCTTAAAACCGTGCTATTTGCGCTGCTAGGTCTACAGCCTATCGCGTTCGACACGTCCTCTAACCTACTCTTTCCAAATACGACGGCTGGCGTCTCTGAAGATGTGTCGCGGCTAGTCGACTTTTATGAAAATATACTCAAGAAGTCATGCATCTGGGACACTGTGTTTCATGTCACTGGCGCCAAACGTGCCGATTTCACGCCAGACTATGAACACGAGTGGGCATTTGGCTTGGGCTGGAATCGGGTTATTCGAACAGTGTCGAACGCACTCTTTGCGAAAGTCAGTAATGATTATGAAAAATACACACTTGGTGCAGTGTTCACATCAACAGCCAGTCACTACATTGGCTGCATTCTGTTTTACTACCTGACCATGCTGGTCTACCCCAGCCTGTCGGGCGGTGCGGGCAGCATTGTCAATGGTGCCAACAGTCGGCTCACATTAAAAAGCCTTGACTTATTTGCTCGAAAGTCTGCAATGCTTTATGTTATCACACCCGCGGGCGTGTTCATGTCAGCAGGCTATGCTGAGCCACTTTTTGCCTGCTTGTCATTTATGGGATTGATTTTGCGCGCGCTGAACTGGCCGACTGTTGCTGGCTTCATTTTCGGTCTATCATGTTTGATTAGAAGCAACGGCTTATTCTGGGGATTGCTTTATCTGTACGATTTGGCATGCTTTTTTTTCCCTTCGATTTCAATGGCAGCGTCGGCACCGCAGCCAGCCACCCAGAAACGAAAATATGGTAAACAAAAAAAGGCCAGTAAAAGCACAAAACAGAAAACCAAAATTCATCAAAGTAAGTCATTGGTTGAACTGCTACGGATTCTCTGCGGTGGTGGGTTTATTGCTCTTGGCTTTTTTGGAGTTCAATTTTATGCATATCGCGTCTATTGTATGGGTTCGAGTCTAAGCCCGTTTGCGCGCAAGCCAGAGTGGTGCAGAAACCGGTTGCCGTTGATCTACTCATATATACAGGCCCGTTACTGGAACATCGGTCTGTTTCGTTACTGGACTGTCAACAACATCCCAAATTTCTTGTTTGCACTTCCAACACTTTTTTTAATGTACCAAAGTGCGGTTGCAAGGCCACCTAATGGCGGTGCCCAAAAATTACTGACGCCTCTGCGTATTGTGCAAGTTGTGATGCTTGTATCTGCGCTTCTTACTTGGCATGTCCAAATTGTCACACGCGTCGTGACTTCATCATCACCTCTAATTTATTGGTTTGTTGAAGAAGGCCTGCGCACTTCTAAAAGCCTGAAAAAGGTGCGATTCGCACGTCTCATTGTACGCTTTTGGATGGTGTGGATTATTGTCCAAGGCTTGCTTTTTTCTGTCTATCTCCCACCGGCCTGAAAATTCATACCTATTTTTTCCTACTTTATTTTTCATTCCTTTTTTTTTTTTTTGTTTAGATATCTAGACCATAAAACAGCTTTATTTTTATTTTTTTTTTTATATTTTATTTTTTTTCATGAAGCAAATGTATTGAAACTATTGAAATAAATTAATGACCACTGATGGCCTTTCCAGTCTGTGCTAAAGCTTCTGTAAAAGTATTAAAACATGTTAGCAAGTCACTTGTTGATCACGTAGCTTTTTCAACACGTACCTCTTCTCGCAGCATCTTCCAGAAGAGCAGTATCAATAGCATGCGCGGGTAGATGCACGTACCGGACAACTGAGCCTCTAATAAATATGTTCCTGACTGCACTCAGATGCGGATATTTGTTTTCCTCTAGTGTTGTGATGTTATCGAGTCTCAAATTGAGATATTGATCCACTGATTTCAGGGTACCTCTAATAGAGATATCATTTTTTAGCTGCATTATGTCAGTATTGAAAAGACGGCTCCAGAGCTTTGTGAATACAGGAACTTACTTCAACAGTAATCTGTAGTAGCAAAAAAAAAAAAAGCTATTAGTTAAATACTCTAAAATTACAGTGATCAGTTAAATGCATACCTCATGATCGACCAGAGTCTTGAAAAAAGAAAAGAATAGCATGGTGTTGGCTTGTAAAAAGGGAGATTGTTGCTTGTGTCTTTGGCGATGTTGGTGATTGTCGTTGGAGGTTGGAAATGTGTCTTTAACTTTTTAGTTGCAAAGCCCTTGCCCTACTGTCCCAACTCTAAGAAACAAAAAAAAAGTGAAATTCTAAAAAACAACACCAAAAAATCAAAAGAAAAATGACATAGCACTAGTTAACAATACAAGCTTCTCTCAATGTCTTACAAGTAGAAAACCAGATATTATATTGAAAATCAGTGTACTAACTGCCAATGAACTTGCACTTTTTTTGTTCATTATTTGCGAATTGTTGTTTTTGATCATTATGTATTATTGTTGTCGGAGATGATTGCCTATTCTTTGTTCAAGGCAAGTGTGCTGGTTGTTCTATGCTTGCCACGCCATTTATTTTTGTTTTATTTTTTTCTTCTCCCTTCACAGCCCTTGCTGAATTTATCAGAGTTTTCTTTTCTTCACCCCTTTTTTCTCTGCCTCTGAACATTGTGACCACTCTCCGCATTTCACTCAGGAAGAAGCCTGCTTCAATTCAATCCTCTACAGCTATGCCTGAAGAAGCTTCTAATTACAACTCGCCACCTGCTCCGCATTTCAATGTTCAGCGCAAACCTGTCGGATCCAGCACTCCAACAGGAATGCTACAACCCTCGAGCTTTGGCTCAACTAGCTCGCTCTTATCGTTCGATGATCCGAAAAACTCAATGTACTCGGGAGGTTCTTCGGCTCTTGCGCAGAAGCAACATTCAAAACTTGGCCATGTAGCGTCGGGCTCTTGTAGTACCGGTAACTCATCTCTACACTACAATCCCCATGCTAGTCCGCGTTTGCAAACATCAGCATCCCAGGGACCGCCTGACCAGCTATCAAGTATAGTTAACAGTAATTTCAGTCAACACAGACTAATGAAACAGGTATCTCACTCACACCTCCCCAAACAACAAAATCAAGATATATTTGCACCCCATCATCACCAGGTGCAACAGCCAACTCACCTTGCCGTACCGGATCAGCAACAAGGTTATTCGCATCAATTTCAGGTTGCTCCAGTGCGGCGATCAATGGTACACCATAACTCTACCTCACAGATTACACACCCGTTTTTAAATGCGTCACCACTAACGCCGCCTGTGGTCAGCTCCCCAACAGGATATGCGCCGTCTTTCAAGCCTATCCATAGCAAAGCCGAGCTTACTCCGGTGTTCAACGCAGTTCCTAAATATCGACGCGCACTGCCTGAGGGTGGTTCGCTTAGTCCATTGCAGGCTTTGACCAAACACCTGTCTACTACGTACCACATCTGTAATCCAACGTTTAATTACCAGAGTTCTAAAAATCCAAAACGTATTCTCACAAAACCTGGAGAGGGAAAGCTTAACAATGGCTTTGACAACGAAAATAGCGATTACATTTTATTTGTTAACGATATCCTCGGTGTGGAAGAACAAAGACGATATCTGGTGTTGGACGTACTGGGTCAGGGCACATTTGGACAAGTAGTCAAGTGCCAAAACATGATTAACAAAGAAATTGTTGCCGTTAAAGTTATCAAAAATAAACCTGCTTACCTGAAACAGAGCATGATGGAGGTATCTATCTTGAATCATTTAAACAATCAGGTCGATAAAAATAATCAGCACAACCTTCTTCGGCTGAAAGACCGATTTATGCACAAGGAACATTTGTGTCTAGTTTTTGAGCTACTCAGCAGCAATCTCTATGAACTTATCAAGCGTAACAAGTTTCGTGGACTAAGTGTGAACCTAGTACGGGTGTTCACGCAGCAGTTGCTTGACTCTCTCAAGGTGTTGAAAGAGGCAAAACTGATACACTGCGATTTAAAACCAGAAAATATTTTACTCAAAAGCTTGGACAATCCTCAGATCAAGGTTATTGATTTTGGCTCTGCGTGTCACGAGTTGCAGACAGTTTATACTTATATCCAATCGAGGTTCTACAGATCGCCTGAGATTCTTCTCGGTTTACCTTACACTACGTCAATTGATATGTGGTCGCTTGGGTGCATTGTTGCAGAACTATTTCTTGGGCTTCCAATTTTTCCAGGCACTTCTGAGTATAACCAGCTTAGCCGTATCATTGATACGGTAGGGAATCCTCCAAACTGGATGATAGAAAAGGGCAAAAATTCAGGGCAATTCATGGAAAAGTATTTCGATCACATGGGAAATAAACACTACAGACTGAAAAGTAGAGAGAAATTTTCTGCTGAGTTTAAGGTTGATGAAAAGCCTAGTAAGGAATATTTCCCGTCGACTAAACTTGATCAAATCATTATGAACTACCCACTGCCACGTCCCAACATGAAACCTGCTGAAATTGAGGCTGAGATGCAGAGTCGTGCTTCTCTGCTCAATTTTGTACAAGGCCTTTTGAACATGAACCCCTTTGAAAGATGGACACCTCACCAGGCGGCTATGCATCCTTTTATTACCGAAAGCAAGTATGTTGGGCCCTTTGTGCCTTCAATGGCAGTTAAACAGCCCCAGCCCCAGCATCAACAGCCTATTCATCAATACTCAGCGCACCAATTTCAGAAGCAACCTGCCAACCAAACAACAAGCAACAGTTGGTTTCAGCCATCGCAACAGCAACAACAGCAACAACAGCAGCAGCAACAGCAGCAACAACAACAACAACAGCAACAACAGCAACAACAGCAACAACAGCCAAACCTTCAGAAGCCACCCATCCCGTCGATTACTGTGCAAGCCGACAGCATGGATCAAAATCAGAAGCGCAACATGTACTACGGTAATACCATTCCTCAGATGCCCCCGAAACTGACTGTGAGCAATGCGTCGTCATCAGGCAGCAAACCACCATATCCTACTGAACATTCAATGCCATCGCACATCCCACCTCAACAACAACAGCCGTACCAGCAGCTACAAAAGCCCCAGCAACAGATGCTAGGTACCGGCTGGTCAACTAGGCGTCCAAGGGCTTCGACAATAGGAAACATGGCTCGAGTTCCACCTCCCATTCAACGTGCTACTGCTTTGATGAATCCTTCGCAGCCTATTCGCGCACAGCCGAGTCCTGCGTACTTACCGCCTCCCGAAATGATCAACAACTCAGGCCAGAATCAGAACGACGAAGCTATCCGGCATTTGGAAGATGGACTGAAAAATAACTGGAGATAGTAATATTAAGCATAGAAAGATCTATTTTCAATTGCATTTTTTTTTTTGTTTTCTCTCTTTCGTGAACCTGTACTTATATGGATTATGTGACTTGAGTTGTCAGTCTTTGCGACCAGCATATTTAATTGAGTTTACTATTAACAATTGGTCATGGCCACTGTTTTTTAATATCAATCTTTGTGCTGTTTGTCAGTAACAGGTCTGCTTGTGTTGCTTTTTTGTGTCAGACATCCTGACAGCCCATGACGATATTTCAAAAAGCATAAAAAGGTTCATAGATACGCATTACGTCATATGAATTCCAGCTCAAAAAATGTGTCTCATACAAACAACCAAAACAGTAAAACCCAAAAAAAAAAAAATACAAAAGGCACTTTTTCTTTTCTTTTCTTTTTTTTTTTTTTTTTCAATCAGTTGCTTTTCTATATAGTTTTTATATCATAAATACTGTCGATTTTAGACGGATACTAGTCATTTTATACTGATACCAGTTTTTTTCTGTTTTCACTGACAGTTCAATTGGTCACAATGTTTGATGTACGTATCACCTGTTTGCAGGGCTTTTTTTTATCTTCTTCTCTTAGAATTACTTTCTAAAAACAATCAGTGCTAACATGTGCTTTGTTTACAGAATCTCAAGAATTTCATCAGAAACGGCAAGCAAGCCCATGAACACTATGCTGAAGCTTTCTCTAGTCACCAGAAAATAAAATTGCCTGCAGATTCGCCTGTGCTGGCGCCGACATCTAGCGAACCCACTACGGCCGCAAGCAACGTGACTGTAGAAGCCACGCCTACACATTCAACACGCGACGCTGAGATCCCCAACTCTACCACGAAGCCCAAGAAAAAAAAGTTTGATGAAACAATTCTTGCACAAATGGTCGAAGAGGAGAAACGACAAAATTCAAAGCTACCATCCTACGAAAATATTGCAGACAATTACAGGCTTGTGGAAAAGATAGGTGATGGCGCATTTTCGGTAGTTTACAAGGCATTTGACCTTCGCTCGAAAGAGTATGTCGCTATTAAAGTGGTCTCAAAACAACAACTTGACGCTTCTGAAGTAAGTTATTTATTTCCTTTTTTTTCCCTTTTTTTTGACATCATTCGGGGCTTTGGCTTCGGTTTTTTTTTTTTCTTGTTCAAATGTTTTAGGCTATTGCTGCTTTTTGTTTTCGTTTTTAGCATTGTTATGTTTTGATGGTGTAAACTAGCTTTGTTTTGTCAGCCTACTAACAACTGTTGTTC
This sequence comes from Geotrichum reessii, assembly GCA_013305925.1. NCBI lineage: Eukaryota > Fungi > Ascomycota > Dipodascomycetes > Dipodascales > Dipodascaceae > Geotrichum > Geotrichum reessii. The sequence continues at coordinate 74,773 of QVTG01000070.1, forward strand.
ATAGAAGTCCAATCGTGTTCATGAAAAGGCAAAGAAAGAGCAAGAGCTCAACCAGGTATGTGCACATGTAGATAATAAGCATGAGGTGTATATTGCTTTTTACAGCAATGTTTTCGCAATAAAAATTTATTTGGTTACTAATTATTTAATGTATTTTACAGAGATCGACGATTCTCAAAGAGGTCGCTATTATGCGGCAACTAAAACACAAAAACATTGTCCAAATGCTGGACTTCATAGAGACTGAAAAACATTACTTCATTATTTTAGAGCTTGTTCCTGGTGGCGAGCTATTTCATCAAATTGTCAAGCTTACTTATTTTTCTGAGGATCTTTCCCGTCATGTCATTATTCAGGTCGCCGAAGCAATCAAGTATTTACATGAAGAGGCTGGGGTTGTGCACAGAGATATTAAGCCCGAGAATCTTCTGTTCTACCCAATTCCATTCATACCATCTAAGAAACAGGTTTTCCGCAAGGGCGATGATAAGTCTGAAAAGCTTGATGAAGGCCTGTTTATACCTGGTAAGGGCGCCGGTACCATTGGCACTGTCAAGCTTGCGGATTTTGGTCTATCTAAAATTATTTGGGATCAAAATACTAAGACACCATGCGGCACTGTTGGCTATACGGCGCCTGAAATTGTTAACGACCAACGCTATTCTAAGTCTGTAGATATGTGGGCGCTAGGCTGCGTGCTTTACACAATTTTGTGTGGTTTCCCTCCATTCTATGATGAATCAATTCAGGCTTTGACTGAAAAGGTGGCACGCGGCGAGTTTACGTTCTTGTCACCTTGGTGGGACGACATTTCATTTGAAGCCAAAGACCTTGTCAACAAGTTACTTACAATTGATCCTAAACGGCGCTACAATATTCATCAATTTCTTGCACACCCGTGGATTCAAAAGGGGTATGAACAGATCAAAGCAGTTCAATCAGATTGTGATGAAGTTTTCTCAGCAACGGCTCAGCCGCACACACTGGAGGATGTAGACAACAGAAAAGCGTTTGTTGGTCACACACCTGGTAGTAAGACTACACTAAACCCAGCAACTATCGCTATGCGCGAAGCATTTGATGTCTTCAACGCGGTGCACCGCATGGAAGAAGAAAAGAAGAATAAAAGTGCTCAACTTGACACGTTTGTTGAAGAAGAGGATGAAAATAATGATCTTGCAGAGTTAGAAGAAGGAGTCAATAACGTAGCAATTTTGGGACAGACTCAGCAACAGTCTAGAGCACCGAGACGGAGACAACAAAATCAGAAACAACATGGAAATTTTTTTGAGCTAAATATGGAGGGCGCTACTTTACTCGGTCGTAGGAAGAAGGCGCAGGTTGCAGCTAACTAGCTCGAAAACTTTTTAAAAAAATAACGTCTCATTATATACATGTACACTTATTTTCCAATCATTATTATTATTATTATTATTATTATTATTATTATTATTATTATTATTATTATTATTATTATTATTATTATTAT